>CM060385.1:128561191-128767624 GCA_030545235.1 Helianthus tuberosus | reverse complement strand
TAGGTTTTTTGGGGGTTTAGTTTTTAGCATTTTAGCTTGTGGGGGGGGGGGGGGGTTGGGGTTAGATTTTTTTTAAAAAACCTAAACCCCCCACCCTCCCCCCCCCCCCAAGCTAAATGCTAAAAACTAAAACCCCCAAAAAACTTAAAAAAAACCTAACCCCCCCCACCCCACCCCAAGCTAAAATGCTAAAAACTAAACCCCCAAAAACCTAAAAAAATCTAATTTTTTTTTAAATATTTTTTATGCTAAAATCGCTACTTTTAGTTGCCAAAAATTTTTTTTTTTTTAAATTTTTTTTTATTTTTTTGGGCTTCGAAAAGTAGCGATTTTTATATAAAAATATTAAAAAAAAAAAATTTTGTGTGATTTTTAGCTATTTTTAGACATTTTTGTTTGTGTTCACATTGGTTTTCGCGGTTCTCGCAATAAGATGTGGTTCTCGCATCATCTTCTCCCTATATATATATATATATATATATATATATATATATAGTGAGTGAGAGAGAGGCTAATGCTAAAATGCAGACCAACTCGAGTTGTGCAAACCTTGCAAACTCTAGGTTCCGAGCTTTTTTTTTTTGAAAAAAATAGGACATGTAATATAAATAACTTTAAGCATTTTGAGCCAAGAAAATAAAAAAAAGTGCCGAGTAATTATTTAAAAAATATAAAAAAACGAACATTTTTTCACCTTTAAAAATATAACGAGTTACATGCAAAATAAATGTAACTTGGTGTTACATTTATTTTGGCTTCAAATTTTATTTTTTTTTTTAATATTTACTCGGTGATTTTTTTTATTTCTTGACTCGAAATACTTAAAATTATGTATATTATATGCCCCATTTTTTTCAAAAAAAAATGTTTTGGAACCTAGAATTTGCACAACTCGAGGTGGTTTACAAAATACACATACCCTATGCGCACACACACACATACATATATCAAATGACGTCGAATAACATTAATAGCAGGAATCCGGTCGATATTGGTTTGGTCCATTACATTGTCGATATGAATGTGCTTCGATTACTTGTGCATTACTACTCACAACACGGTTTCAAAAAAATATATCGAGACGTAAATAAAAATAGCACGATGCGACGCTAAACTCGCAATTTTATAAAATACAGTTTCTTAAATGAAATAAGAAGAAAAACAAAATATAATCAACGTTAATTGTAATAAAAAATAAACCTTAAAGAATTTGTAAATCTATGCGGTGGGAATTTGGTCAGTGTTAGTTCAGTTCATTATAGTACCGACACTCGCTATAACAACGGAATAGAAACAAAAAAGTAAAGTCGTACGACCAAAAGAATATCGAAATCGTGTTTTGTATCAACCGAAAACAATAAAATGAATACCGATGCCGGTACCGACTTTCAGTTGATGTCGGTCTGGTTTTTTCATTATCTGTACAATACTAGTTGCTACAAACGAAAATTATTTAAAGTATAAAAGTCCGATTGAAACATAAAAAAACAGTACAAAAAACAAAAAGAAAAAATAAAAGAGAAAAACAAAACTACTGTAGGAAACTGACGGGTGGTCCGTAGGACAACAACCCTTTATGATGTTAAAAGACAAGTTTATCCCTCATTTAATTGTGTAATTATCTTGAATTAGATAACTACGGTTGCTTATGTTTCAGGTAAATTCGGAGCTTAAAAGTGTGGAAATGAAGCTTCGGAATAGGCGCGGTTGGATTAGAGATTGAAAGATGGAGAATACATGAAGAAAATAATTTATTGGAACTGAAGAATTAAGAAGATAGCATGATAGAGGACGGAATTACGAGAACGGAGGCGGAAAACGGTGAAGAAAACGGTGAAGAAACGAAAAAGTTATGCTGAAAACAAAATTTCATGCTGAAGCCTACCGTAACTTACGGTGGTACCGTAATTTACGGTAGACCCCAGCATTTTTCGTCACCGTAAGGCAGTAGAGACCCACCGTAACACTTTTTGGTCCACCGTAACTTACGGTGGTACCGTAATTTATGGTGGAGGCTGCGAGGAAAACGTAACTGCCCTCATTTAATCAGTTTTATGGTGTCTTTTCATGTATTCTCATCATTGGTCAGTTAGAGAACACATTGGGGGCGATTTTGGCTATCCTTGCTTGGTTTTGGACAATTGCTAACATTCGGTTTTGTGATTTTGATTCGTATGAACATTGAACTTATTGTTATGATGATTCACCAAGCTATGTGTGGCTAAAACTTTCGGTGATCATCTTAGGTGAAGGTTTCTCTTGAACTTTTGTGTGTTTATTTCTGAATTTCTAGAATGATAACTTGCGTTGCTTGAATATCATGGTGTATGCATAATTGTTTGTAGCTTGTTAATCAATAGTGCAATTTCTAGTCTCAATCGTACGTTCTTGGTGCCGTTGGCAATCGAGATATCACGGGAAGGGTTAGGGTTGGTTATTGATTAATTGATCATCGGGAAACAACCTCGCGTTTATAAATCCGAGTACTTTGTTCCCTTTTATCACTTCAATTATTTATGCACGAGTTATGTCTATGTAACTCTTTCTAGTTGAAATTTCGCACAATTGTTTAAAGAAACTGAATCCTAAGATGGTCATTGTTCTCTCCTAATCTGTTTTACAACCAACATTTGATTTGCAATTAGTTATTAATTTAGTTTTCTAAAACAACAATCCAATTCATTGATCTTTATTTTCTGCAAATTAGGTTAATTGTAGTTTAATTGCAAAGCTATAAAATCAACACACTTTCCACATACTCCCTGAGTTCGATACCCTCTTACCACTATCTATAGTTGTTATTGGGATTAAATTTGATTGTGACCACGGCATCACGTCAGAAACCCCCGAATCATTTTGATACATACAACTAGTTTTTTCCCGCGCTTCATGGTGGGAGCATCATAGTTTTTCCCAACGCAAAAAAACAAATGTTTGACCATTATCAGTTTGGTTTGTCGTATAAGAAAATTAAAAGCAGTCGCATCTTCTGGTTTTTTTTGTTAACAAACGAAATTATTAGAAAATCAAAGGATTAAAAACGTACTTTAGATATGGTATAGGAGGTGAACTAATTTAAATATGTTTTATAATCGGTATAAGGTATAAGACTTTAGTTACCAAACCGCATGCTAAACCCGACCCGCTGTAATCGCTAGTGAATGGTCACATTGCTTGGATATCAAAACCAAAACAACACTTGTTTATTTATTTTCATTTGTATGTTTCAGTTTAGACTGATGTTACAAAATATTGAGATGACTCTACCTCGAAAGGTTAAATACCACAACATTTTTTTAATTATAAAAACGAACTATATTACTCATTGATTGTGAAGTTTTTTATATTTAAAATGGTGTTAGTGATATTCCATGTGATTTAATATGTTTGGCCCAATTAAATGGAGCCCAAGGCCACCGCCAAAACTAGCTAAACAGTCTTGAAATAAAAGAAACAAAATAATTAAAAATATGACGTTGTGAAGGATACTGCCAGTGCAGTGCAAGTAAAAAGAAGAGCCCACTCACCACCATCAACACAAAATAGTGGCCCAGCTAGTCCACTAATTTACAGGTATCTTAATTTTTTTTTATCGTACAATCATACAATAATAAAAAAGACAATAATAAATAAAGTAAAACAAATACATAATAGATTTTTCCATTTCCTTTACTTTATCAAAAGTTTCTTTTTTGACCGCACAAACCAAAGCATTGTTCAAAAACTTGACAAGCTTCAATTTAGAAAAACATCTTTCAATGGTTGCAGTTGCATCGGTAAAACCAAAGCTAGCTTCACTATCCAATAAACCATAGGACAAGAACCATGTGTTCCGGTTTCCACCATAAGACGAGCAAGATCACTTATTCCATTCAAGTTTGCAAATCTATCGTCATCGCTTATAGTGTGACGAAATGTCTCAACATCACCCAAAAGAGTCCCTATTTCTTGTGTAGTAAAATCATCCGGATACATATAGCAAACGCTAGTATCTTCGATGGGTCAAACTTAGAAAACCCATTACAAGGATTTAAACCCGGTATTTTTTATCAAAACTAGTTGTTACCTGACTAAATCGATTTCCTAATTCTTGAATTTGCACATCTAAAACCTCATTAAAAATATCAACTTCAAAGTGATCTCAATATCTAATGACATTCTTTTGGTTTTTTTGGATTACCCATAACTTTCCGTCATGTCCATCATTCTATTAAATCAAGTATACTAATGGGTTGGCTTTATCAATTATGTTTGGGCTTATAAAAAGAATTGGATTTTACTAAAATCAAGAATCTATTTTTTGTTAGGGGTATCCTCGTATTTTTTTAGAGTTATCCTTTGTATAAAATCGAAAAAATTAACACTGCGAATACAAGGTCGAGCCGGAGCCCGTGCTACGGCTGCTAACATGATGGTTTTGCCCCTAAGACAGGACACAATTTTGTTTGAATCTTTACTCAAAATATTTATATACACATATTTTTTTAAATGCCGGAACTTCTGGGAGATTGGGCCGTGGGCAGTTGTCCACCTTAGTCAGGCCTAAAGCCGGCCCTGCCTTAGTGATATGAAAAATTTGTGGTGAAGAAAACAAAAATAGCGACAATCTGTTTACGTCTTGTTATGTGGCCAACACAATTTGACAGTTTATTAGTAGATTGTGTATGCTACCTAATATTTATGCTTTTTAGGTGAAAGATATCATTTTTGTCCATCGTGTTCCAAATATTTACACAAAACAATTTTTGCAAATGAGCCAATTAGCATTCCGAAGATAAAGGAAAAGATTAGATCTTTGGGGTTTCTTTAGATTAAAAATACGTCGAGGTCATTGTCTTTAGATTGAAAAAACTCGATGAAATTTGCTCTGTGAAGTAGTTTTGTTGTGTTATTGCCTAGCTTCTTGCTTGGTGACTTTTTAATGAAAGTAGTCGTTCGTATAAGAAATTAAACAAATGTTAAATTATTTTCTTGTTAGTTATGTTACCAACAAAAAAATTAAATTAAAGTAAACTATGGATTTATAATTAGAGTAAATTATAGATTATGTCCTTTGTGATTAGGACTGATAGATTCTACTATAACTTCAATAGATAAACATAGGGCAAAAATGCATGAGAAAACTTGTTCATGCTATTGTTCTTATCTCTTGTTGGAGCATATGGAAACTTCGTAATGATTTCATCTTCTCCGGCAATTGGGTGGACATCACAAGCCTCTTGGCAGAAATCAAATCAACAAGCTTTCTTTGGGTTAAACATAGGGCAAAAATGCATATGTTAGATTGGTCGGATTGGTGTAGCTTCAATTTTTTGTAATCTTCATTCTTTTTGTCTAGCTTCTTGCTAGCTCGTCTTTTTAATAAAATCAGCCGTTCAAAAAAAAAAAAAACTTCAATAGATAAACTCGGTGTCACCAAAGTCTCGAGGTTGTAAAAATTCACATCATTTACGCAAATTTTAAGTTACTTTCTTTAAAAATTAACCTTTTATGCTTCTTTCAAAAAAAAAAAAAATAATAATAATAATAATAATAAATAAATAAACAAATACCCACAAAAAATCAATTTTAAGGTTATGTTGGGAACAGTGATGTTTCTGAGGCTATATGGTGTGGTCATGACCTTCATGATCATCATTACCCTTCAAGTCAGCGTCATGTCATCTCCATCTCATCCACCATTTAAATCGATACCGTATATGGTGTGGTGATAACCCAAACCACTATCTTTTTTTATATTTATTTTTGTCTAGCTAAATTAAATAAAATAGTTCATAAAAGTGAAATTTCATTAATTCTGAAAAAAGACGAAACTTGTTCATGCTATTGTTCTTATCTTTTGTTGGAGCATATGGAAACTTTGTAATGATTTCATCTTCTCCGGCAATTGGGTGGACATCACAAGACTCTTGGCAGAAATCAAATCAACAAGCTTTCTTTGGGTTAAACATAGGGCAAAAATGCATATGTTAGATTGGTCGGATTGGTGTAGCTTCAATTTTTTGTAATCTTCATTCTTTTTGTCTAGCTTCTTGCTAGCTCGTCTTTTTAGTAAAATCAGCCGTTCAAAAAAAAAAAAAAAAAACTTCAATAGATAAACTCGGTGTCACCAAAGTCTCGAGGTTGTAAAAATTCACATCTTGTACGCAAATTTTAAGTTACTTTCTTTAAAAATTAACCTTTTATGCTTCTTTCAAAAAAAAAAAAATAATAATAATAATAAATAAATAAACAAATACCCACAAAAAATCAATTTTAAGGTTATGTTGGGAACAGTGATGTTTCTGAGGCTATATGGTGTGGTCATGACCTTCATGATCATCATTACCCTTCAAGTCAGCGTCATGTCATCTCACTCTCATCCACCATCTAAATCGATACCGTATATGGTGTGGTGATAACCCAAACCACTATCTTTTTTTATATTTATTTTTGTCTAGCTAAATTAAATAAAATAGTTCATAAAAGTGAAATTTCATTAATTCTGAAAAAAGACGAAACTTGTTCATGCTATTGTTCTTATCTTTTGTTGGAGCATATGGAAACTTTGTAATGATTTCATCTTCTCCGGCAATTGGGTGGACATCACAAGACTCTTGGCAGAAATCAAATCAACAAGCTTTCTTTGGGTTAAACATAGGGCAAAAATGCATATGTTAGATTGGTCGGATTGGTGTAGCTTCAATTTTTTGTAATCTTCATTCTTTTTGTCTAGCTTCTTGCTAGCTCGTCTTTTTAGTAAAATCAGCCGTTCAAAAAAAAAAAAAAAAACTTCAATAGATAAACTCGGTGTCACCAAAGTCTCGAGGTTGTAAAAATTCACATCATTTACGCAAATTTTAAGTTACTTTCTTTAAAAATTAACCTTTTATGCTTCTTTCAAAAAAAAAAAAAAAAATAATAATAATAAATAAACAAATACCCACAAAAAATCAATTTTAAGGTTATGTTGGGAACAGTGATGTTTCTGAGGCTATATGGTGTGGTCATGACCTTCATGATCATCATTACCCTTCAAGTCAGCGTCATGTCATCTCACTCTCATCCACCATCTAAATCGATACCGTATATGGTGTGGTGATAACCCAAACCACTATCTTTTTTTATATTTATTTTTGTCTAGCTAAATTAAATAAAATAGTTCATAAAAGTGAAATTTCATTAATTCTGAAAAAAGACGAGGATACATAATTTAAAAAAAATTACGACATAGATTAAAAACAAAAACTAGAAAATATAAAAACGAACACAACATAATTTAAAGACTCCATTTTGAGCAATTTTCGTCTTCATTTTTTTTTCCAACACTTGTTTCTCTTTTTTACGAGAGTGAGTCGATGTTCGTCGCCATTATCTTAAAGTCTTCACGTCCGCCGCTTCTTGCACTTCGTTCTCTTTCAAATAATTGGTTGGCTTGATTCATTCTTGATTTAACATAATTGGATGATTATCATGAAGAATCTTTGTTAGCGATTTGGTACGTGTTATAACAGGTGGTCTGTTAGATATGCGGGTAAAATAAAATTAGGGCCTAAGGTTAACACGATGTTGGAGAATTATGATCTCATGTGGAAATTTAATATGCGGTCAATGCTAATAAGCTAGAGTTATTCACATAAGAAACTTGGGTAATTGATGACTGGATCTATAATTGCTCAATCGATTTGCAGTGTGTGTTGGATGAACTATGCTCGAATATTATCATTTTATTATTATAAATAAGCAACTTTCTTATGCAATATCACTTGTACTCCATGCTTGGGGAGTGTTTCAAAAAAAAAAAAAAACTTTCATGTTGTCTTTTTGTTGCCACAGAGACACTTCTTTATCTACAAACCCTCCTAGCTCACTCACATCTTAAATTCCACAAACCCTAGCCAATAACCTTACTGACTCTCAACCATTTAACCTCAGATCCAAATGGACAACTCATCCACCGTAACCGACGTGATCGGAATAACAGACTTGCTGGAAACATACCGTGCCGGAGACTACACCGGCCGCGGCAATGTGTGCCCTCCTACCGGTGAAACGACGTCGTTGACGGTTACAGGATCGTATAAGGACAGTGGAACATGTAAGAGATCCGATGCGAGTAGTCGTAGGAGAGGTACGGTGAGGCCGAGCTTAGATGCGGATGATCTTATTAATTTGCTTCACGGCTCGGATCCGGTGAAGGTTGAACTCAATCTGTTGGAGAATGAAGTCAGAGGTGATTTGTTATTGTTTGAATGTTGATGTTGTTTGTTGCGTTTGGTGAGTTAGGATTTTGGTTGACTTTTGTTGACTTGTAGATAAGGATCGAGAGTTGAGTGAAGCACAGGTTGAGAATAAAGCATTGCGGTTGTCTGAACGGTTGAGAGAAAAAGCTGTTGAGGTGGTATTATTATTATTGTTAACTAGATGTTTTGATTTGTGTTATTATATATTTATAGTGCACTTTTGATTGAATGCATATCTGGTATTGATGTTATGTTTTCAAATTTGGCCACTTAAATTTGCAGTTTCATTGGATAGGATGATGTTAATGTGTTTTGCTTCTTTGTTTATTTGAAAGATTGTTGTAAGCTGGATTTTTTTTCGTTTTCTATGAATTGCAATCTTCGAATCAACCTATAGAATGTAGCAAATGCTACTTTTTAGTGAGGTATATGGTGTTTTGAGTTTTGAGTTTTGACATTGATATTGATATTGTGTTCATTGAGAAAAAAATTGTGTTCATTGTCATTGTGTTAGGTACTCTCTGTTTGGTATTTAGGCTGTTTTCATGTTCGTATGTGGCGGTTCTTGTGTTTAGATAGAAGTATGTATATCTTTGCAAGCGCTATATCTATTTGTGATTACCTTTTATTGTTCATAGTTGTTCAAGATGCCGATTTATATCCTTTTGAACAATTTCCATTTTGGTGTGTTTTTATGTGCCTAGAAATGTTAGTTTATTATAGGTATCGTGTTTACATTTTAGATGTGTTTTATGGTGGCTTGAAAATATTTGTTAGTAAATTGATAAAGTGTTTTATACTCAAATGGCATTGTGTGTCACTTAAAATATTGCCCTTTAGTACAACATTGAATGATTGATATCTATAAGTACAAGCCAGATGACTAAAATAAATTGTTGATAATTAATACCCCTCAACACTGCTTAATATATTAGGATTTCTTAAAAATCACGCTTTAAAGAGATTGAAATGTTCATATTACATTCTTTTGTGTCTTTTCCATTGCCCATTTGAATCCGTTATGTGGTTTATTGATGCTTTATTTTTTCCCCGTTTGACAGGTTTAACATAACGTGCGAGTTCTAGATTGACTTAGTTATAACTAAAGAATCCCCGCCGCATTGCGGTGGGTCGTAATCCTAGTAATGATTAAATACTGTTTTGATTATTGGTATCTGTGTAGCAGGTAGTAGAGATAATTGTTGGACAAAACCTTTATGAACACGAACACAACGATAAACTACGAACAATCGAAATACTTGTATTAAATATGAAAGTATAAGTAATTCTGATTGAATACAAATGAAATAGACAAACCCTATTTATATTAAACGAACAAGTGCGTCTCGAACCATCGTGTCGTCTCCTTAATCGACGTGTCCCTTGAAAAGTCTAATGTATAGCCGATAATCTGAATCGATGGGTCTCCAGGGATGTGTTGATTCCCTTGTTATGTAGGTTTTAATCATTCGTATTGTCACACTTGTTTACTAATCTAATTATACTCTTATATAATTATCAACTTGGGTCATACCTTTTCGTTTAAAAGTCATGTCGTTTAGAAAATTATATATTTTATTTTACTTACAAAAAGTAACTTGGAAGAAGGGGTTTTCAATATATATCACACTTCTTCAAAATGTGATAACCCTTCAAACTACTTTTAAATGTATCATACATTTTACAAAAAAGTCACAACTTTTAAATATATCACACCATTTTAAGAAGTCACAACCCTTCAAACTATTTTTATATATATCTCATCCCTTACAAAAGTTAACACCCTTCAAACTACTTTTAAATATTCACTCCCCTTACACAAAATATCATAACTTTTAAAAGTATCATACCCCTTCAAAAAGTCATAACTTTTCAGACGACTTTTAAATATATCACACTTTTTACAAAAATCACAACTTTTAAGTATATCACACATTTTCAAAAGTCACAACCCTTCAAACTGCTTTTTAACTATATCACACCCTTACAAAAATTCATAACTTTAAATATATAAAACCCTTTAAAAAAATTCACAATGTTTAAAACATATTCACCATGGGTTCAAGTCTCACCAAATCGATTTCCCTCTAATTCTTTCCCCTCTTTTTTTTTCTTTTTCTTTTTCTTTTATGACACATCAAATTATCCACACCGGTTCCCCTCCGATCCCTTCCCTACCCTTTTCATTTATTAATTCTCTTTTATTAAATTAGAAATCTCTTTTATCATTATCAAACGACGACGGACGTGATCGATAAACTTTTTTTTTTACTTTAATTGAAATAAGAATTGATTAACGAAATTAAACTGGGCAATCAAGTTGGAATACGTGTTAAATTGAATACTGTTGGGCCGTTAGTTACGAACTTCTTCTGGGTTGCAATTAATTACATTCATTTGTAAGTTTAATTGAGATTGGGGTGTATCTTTAAGAAAGCGTATTAGATTGCTTTTTTTGGAACAACTGTTGTTTTATTCAAATAGATAAAATTGAACAAGAGGCCAGAAAGAGACTTGATGCCGTGTCAAAATATGTGTGTTTCGTAGTAAATTACGTTGGTTTTTAGTGTGTGAAATAAGTTAAATTGTGTCGTGTATATATATTTATTGTGCTTTGTTATTTTGTTGTTTAACAGGTGATACGGGTGTAAACAACAGAAAACGAGTTGAATCGAGCTTAAACGGATAAATAAACGAAGAACTGCGAGTTAATAAGATACAGGGACTAGAATTGCAATTAAAGAAAAGCTGCTTAAAAATACTTCATAAAACTTAAGGGACTAAAGTTGCATAGTTGATTAAACTTAATTAATTCTACTATTCTAGTCACTAAAGGACAAAATGCAAAGTATTTGAGAATTTGACGTTAAGTGAACAGAATTTGTGTTGACCAAGTTATAAGGGTGTTGACTAGTCATATTTTGATTTAAAGAATTGGGCTTTGGAACATCACTAGACAGCAGGCACGTTCAATATTGGTGATCTACATGAAGGGCCCATTCGTGGGTTTTGTGTTTTATTTCAAACACAACACAACACATGTGTTGATATATAATAAAAATAAACAAAAGAAAGGTGGCTACGAATCAGACAAGGAGTCCACCCACACATATACAACAACTTGGACGCAAAGTATAAAGTGGATATTATTAATTCTCTGCCGTCGAACTCAACTTGGAGGACGAATTGAGCATCACTTTTTCATCATTCTTCTCATCCAATCAACCAATCAAGCATGTTCGATCAATGTAGGATGACAACCGAAGCTGCATGAGCGACTAAACTTCTTGTGACTTTCGCCCTGATGAACGTTTACACGGTTTGACATATTTATCTGTTTTCTGATTCTTGTAACAACTTGACTACTTGTGTTGGTTTCTTGATAAATGTTTATTGTATTTGAATTATTTGTCGTTTTATCAAGCGTATTGGTAACATACTTGCGTTGTTAGCGGGTTGGTAATTTGGTGGGTAGTTGATACAATTAAACGGATTGTTAGGTTGCATGGTAAATATTAAAAACTATCCTTAACAATTAATCAAAACTATTAATTCCAAGGCCATGTCTATGTGGTGTTTTGAATCGATAAACGGATTTTTATGTTAAAACGGGTATTCGGGATTCCGGGTGGAGGTTACTTCTTCTCATCTTGATAACACTTTTCGTGACAAATCGTGTTTTCTTTGCAATCAAATATACAAACCCCTAATTTAGATTATTTAGTTTAAATTAGATTCTTTAACGCTAACCACAAATTCCCCGTGGATACGATACCCTACTTACGCTATCTACGTAGTTTAATTAGGTTTTTGATTGACCCTTACAACAGTCATCAAGACTAGAGACTGGAAATCCCGAGAACAGAAACAAATTATATTATAATATCGCGAATACTAAAATCACGTCATCTCTTCTATTTGACCTTAATTAAAGGGGTTCAATCACATAAAGGATTCTCTTTAATTTCTTCCACTATTTTTTGACTCAAAAGGGCACCTCTTAAAAAATCAATCCATTTCAAGCATTTCAAATTCTCCGTGCGCCTGCAGCAAAGATTAAATCCATAACTTTTTTCTATGCAGTCGAACCCTTAATGTTATGCAAATCATCCATCAAAGCCCAAAACAACATGACTCAGGTACTTACAGAAATTTTTGTCCATACGCAAAGATGCCACCACACTGCTCCAACCATGACGCACGAGACGACAATGTGGTCAACGGTCTCTTCACCATACCCGCAAATACTGCATCGCATATCCGTTATCGAAACCCCACGAGACGTCAAAGCGGCCTTTGTCACTATATAACCCAAAACCAATTTCCACTTAAAATAACCCACTTTTTGTGGAACTCATTTATTCCATTAATTTCCACGAGACTGTTATTATTATGTTCACAAGGTCGTTTCTTTTTATTAGCCTAACTTTAATTGGGTATATTCTAGCTAACAGTTTAAACTAATTGGTTTCAAGTTAGCAACTGAGAAATTACAAATTACAAATTACAATGTATTTGCAACTTATGTACCTTAGTTTCTTATTAGAATTTTTATTTACCAATTTGTTTGTTAGTTATTTACCCAAATTTGTTTTTTATAATCAACATCCCCCCGCAAAGCACGGGCAGACGTCAACTTGTTAAAAACATAAACTAACTATCTACTATTCACATAATAACCCTTGGACTTAAGGATGTGAAGGGATTAGATCTTCATTCAACCCCTAATCACGAACATCCTTGAGTTGTTGTAGGTCTTGAACTTGCTTGACTTGCAATAGCATTGGTTCTTCTTCCAACACGAGATGAGCCTCTTCGTGCTTCTCTTTTTCCTTGTCCTTCCGCTTGCTACACTTGTATGTGAAATGATCGAGTTCACCACATTCGTAACACCTGAACTCGCTCCTGTCTCTATTTCTTAATCCGTATTTTGTCTACGTCCTCTTCCTCCTCAAAACGAACTTCGTCCACGTCCTCTACCATGGCTTTGATCGCCGTGTCCTTTTCCATGATGCCAATTTCCGGAATGATTGTCAGAACTTGCCATTAATTAGTTATTGTTCTCCTGCTCATTTTGGCTCTTGAGGAGTTCTTCAAATGCTGTAATCCTACCCACTTCTTCTTCAAATGTCATTTTATCCACTTCAGAATATAGCTCAATGGATGTTACAATCGGTAGAAACTTCTTTGGAACAGAGATCAGTAATTTTCTTACTATCTTCTTATCTTTAATGGTGGTATCGAGACTTTTAAACTTGGCTTTTATGCCACTCAACTTGGTTACGAAACTACTTATTGTTCCGTTCTCATCCATCTTTAAGGCTTCTAATTCGCTTCTCAAAGTTTGCAGCCGCGCTTTCTGAACCATATTGGCTCCAAGATATCAAACTTTGATTGAATCCCAAACTTTCTTTGCGGATTCTATTTCGCAACTTGCATCAGAATATCTCCCGGCAACGTTGGAAGGTCATTGCTTTCGTTGTATGCGCTTTCTTTAGAAACAACTGTGTCCCAAAGACTATACGCCTTCAAGATCGTTTCCATCAAAATTGCCCATTGAGTGTAATTCGATTCAGTCAACTTTGGGCATTGAAGGGATATACTTCCTTGCTCGCGTATTGGCGTTGACGTGCCTTCTTTGTCGTCTAATCCTGATATACCTCCTTTTTTATTTGCGTTCTTAGAATTTTTCTTTCCTATCTTCCTTGTTATACTTCAAGATTTTCTTGCTATTCTTCAAACTTTCTTCTTGCTTGCACCACACAGGTTTTGTTTGTCACACAGGTCTTAGTTTGCCACACAGGTCTTCTTTGCCACACAGGTCTTCTTTGCCACACAGGTCTTGATTTGCCACACATGTCTTCTTTGTCACACCCTAACCGATGGCGGAAACATCGGAGTGAGATGAAATAGATTGCTCAAGACTTCATAACGCTAAATTGTGACAAGTATTTAATAATAAATTTCATTTCATTGCTAAAAGAATCAATTACATTTTTTGAAATAGAATACAACAAGTTGAAACAAATGAATTACAATACAACAAGTATTAAAGTTTAAATGCGTTTCTAGGCATCCTACTAAGTTCCGTGCATCATCATAATCCTGCAACATGTTTTAAAAGTATAGTTCAATACAAAAAGTATTGGCAAGTATACAAGTTTGTGTATTAGCATATAAGTATGAAAATGAACAATCCACATGGCAACCCTAGTTATCAAGATTAACGTATAAACTGGCATGCGATTTACAAGTCAACCCTCTGATTACCGCAAGTATAAAGAAACTTAACATGAACTCTCGTTCACGGGTGGTGCGTTACTACTATAACGCTATACATGTTAAGTGGAAGCTCGTACAAATTTAATGACAAGTTCATCACATAAGAATCACTTAGAAAACACGAATCAAGCATAACATAATAGTAAGCATGTATTGGATTGTTTGTATGTATGATTGCATAAAAGTATGTATGTTGAGTGTGTTTTTGTATATGTAAACATGTTGCACCTAAAAAGTATAAAACGATAAAAAGGGCGTCGAGTATACTCACAATATTGCAAAGCCTTCCGATTATCCATGTATTGACGAGTTAATGAGAATAGGAGATTGAATGTGTTCGACATTTGGATTTTATGGAATGTTTGGATTCGGAATTAAGTATAAAAGTATATGTATGCAAAAGTATATCTCGTCTAGACACTCGTTTGGACACTAAGTTTTTAAAGTGTTTTCATGGGTCCTAACGTGCCCATTAGAATCACAAATGGGGATAAAGAACGAAAATAATATAACTTTTATTCGCGACGTATAATCATGATTCGATTAACATCAAGAATTCGGTTATGTTTATATTTATATGTTTTATAGTATAGTTATAATATTAACCTAAAAATAAGACCATCATAGATATCATAGATTATCATGTAAGTCAAGCATGGAGGATTAACCTCTTTGTATGATTCACCACTACACAAATCGTCACAAGGATGATTCGGAGGGTCATGAATAACAAGAAATAAAGAACTAACTAATGTATGCTCAAGTGACCAAGTAAATCCTAACCCGGGTGAACCAACACGACACAGAAAGGTAATCCTAAGTGTCGGAGGCTAGGCGGGGCTATGTTACTTTGATACTTGGAAGTCACTTGAGTGTTTATACACAAGTTCACAAGTGAATGAGTGGAACTAGATTGGAAAGCCCAAGTTCCCATGGTTCACACTTCACAAGTCACAAGTTCATCATATGAAAGATGATGAACCATGCTTGCTTTCAACACTTGGATTATGATATGTATAAACTGAAAATAAAGAGTTTTTGAACTCATAACTTGATGGAAATCACCTCAATACAAACCCACAACTATAGACTAAGTTGTGAGCTTGGTGGGTACAAGATTCCACCAAGTTTTAGCAAAGAAACAAAAGCACATGAACATCGAACAAAAACAGAAAGTTTAGAGGTTTTTGCACCTTTTAAACTCATAAGGATATATTCCTAACAAGTCTCATAACCTTAGATAGGTTCAAGAACAAGTAGGCACAAGATAACATCAAGAAAACATAGTTTTATGAAAGCATAACAAGTATTCCTCCAAAACAGAAAGTTTAGACCTCAAGATGGTGTTGTTCCACCTTGGTTTAGCATGGTAAACCTGTGGAAACATTCCTAGAGGTGTTCCAAGCTTTGTGGAAGAATAAATGATAAAGAAAAGTTAAAGAAAATGAAGCTACAATACCATGAACAAAAATCAGAAAAATACATCTCACTTTGGACCTCAAATATGGTGAGGTTTCACCTTAGTTTGCCATTGTAAACTTGTGAAAACCTTCCTAGAGGTTATCCAAGTGAAATGGAAGAAGAAACAAGCAAGATTGGAGAAGGAAGTGAGCTAGAACTCACTTTGAAAGACTTAGAACTTTCTGCTCAAAATCAGCGAATTTAGAGGATTCTTGAGAGTATTTAGGATTGTTTGAGAGGTTTGGAAAGTGAAAATGGGGCTTAGAAGTGTTGTATATATAGTGGAGGATTAGGGTTAGTAGCTGGGAGTGTAATTAAGTGAGTCAGGTGAGAGTTATGGATCAAAAGGAACCAATCCACAAGCACAAAACAATAATCTGCGGATCGTGGGTTTTGGCCACCCGCGATAAGCAGAGCCTTGTCTTTCGCGCCCCGCCCAAGCCTAATTTAGGCAGATTTTGCAATTTGGTCCCTGAACTTGGTTTTTCCCTCAATTTAAGCTAAAATTTGGTGTTTTGGCATGTTTTTAAGCGTATAACATGTATGTAATATAATTTGAGTATCGAGAGTGTAGTATGTATGTTTAATTTGAGTATCGAGAGTGTGTGTACAAGTATTTGCATGTAATATGCATATAAAAATGACAGTTGTTTGCAAATTAAACACGTGTTTATGAGAATCACGAATATGAAACAAATGTGTATGAACTAAATGTATAAATAAGTATGAACAAAGACGTATAATCCTTATAAAATAATCAATTTCATTATGATCAAAGCCTCGTTTTACAACGATTTGAAGCGAAATACGATAACATGAGATTACAAGTTTCCAAAATTAGAAGTACAAGACGAGCTTTCTAATTATGGAAAGTTTCAAAAAACGAGACGTTACATTCTTTGTCACACTTGTCTTGATTGCCACACAAGTCTTGATTGCCACATAGGTCTTATCACCCCGAAGGATGTACCATGAAGGTTATTCACCACGAATGTTGTTGTACCACGAAAGTTTTTATACCATGTAGGTTATGTGCCATGAAAGTTTTTGTACCACGAAGGTTTTTCCACAACGGAAGTTATGTACCACAAAGGTTTTTTGTACCACGAAGATTTTTCCACCATGAAGGTTGTACCACAAAGGTTTTCTAGAATTTCAAACTTGCTATTTGAGATTCGTTTTGAATAATATTATTTTCTAAAACATACTTTATGTTCTTTTGAAAAATCAGATTTGTTTTATTAACACTTGTATTTTAAATTCCTAAAAAATGGCAGAATCAGTAATTCTCAATGATTTGATTTAATAGAAAATTCGATTCTCCTTGGTTTGATTTGAGATTTGAATTTTCAAAAGAATTCAAACAAATGAGATGTTTGATTGCAATCAATCAATCTACAATTCAAGTTTGAAACAAATACAAAAACTTAAAAAAATAAATTTGAGCGATCCTGGTTATGATGATTCCAATCAGTTTCTTCTTCTTCTTCTTGTTCTTATTCTTATTCTTCTTCTTATTATTATTCTTCTTCTCAGATTTAAAACATGTGCACTGATACCATTGTTGGTCAGAATCCTTACGAACACAAACACAACGATAAACTACGGACAATCGAAATACTTGTGTTGAATATGAAAGTATAAGTGATTCTAATTGAATACAAATGAAATAGACAAACAACGAACATGTGCGTCTCGAACCATTGCGTCTTCTCCTTAATCGACATGTCCCTTGAAGAATCTAATGTATTACCGCCAATCTGAATCTATGCGTCTCCAAGGATGTGTTAATTCCCTTGTTTTGTAGGTTATAATCTATCGTATTGTCGCTTCCGGTCCTCACACTTGTTTACTAAACTAACTAAAACATAAACTAACTATCTACTATTTGTCACACCCTGACTTTTGCTGAAGCGTGGTTATTGGTGTGACTTCTTAATACCATAGCATTCAATCATAACAATGCTATATGATAAAAACCAAAAGACATTCATCCATATATTAAGTTTAGAAAACACCACAACAAACTTGTCTTGAAAACATCGACGCCAAATTAAGTTACAAACCATGACATGTTTAAATGAGTTCACAAGGACTCAACAACAGAACTTATACAAACCCGAGCTTAGGAATATGTATCCCGTCCAGGAGTAGGATACATCCCCTAAACTCTACGGCCACGGATGACATCTTTTATTTAAACGCAGCTTGAAAATACATGCATACCCTTTCCAGATCCACTAGTTCCTTGAAATACATGTAATTTGAAAAATCAACAAAAGTTGAGCGAGTTCATGTGTGAGTGCATGAATAAACCTTTAAAGTATGTCTTGTATGTATGTCTTGTATGTATGTATGTATGTATGTATGTATGTATGTATGTATGTATGTATGTCCCTGGTATGTAGCAATAAGGAAAAAGAGATCATCAATGGGTTGCAAAGCCAATGGCATGTGTGAAATGGTGCAGGAAAACTCAAACCTAGCAAATTTGAACCGGGCCTCCGGCTGGAAGACATAGTCACCACTATGGGCCACCCTGGTCCCCATGGGTGTGGGCTCGCTACACCCAAATAGATCTATCACTCATGTCCCTCGGTCCTACGACGAGGATTAATGGCCTTAAGTGCTGTACCCACCCTTCACATGATCTAGTAGTAAATCCTCCTTAAGCTAACCATACCATGTATGAAAAGTTTGTAATAATTGTAACATGTATTTCACCCCTGAAGTATAAAACTGAAAACAGTTAAAAGAAAAGGGGGACATGAACTCACAGTATTGCGTCCTCAGCTCGTAACTCAAACTCTGTCAGCAAACACGACTACCTACAGTGTACTAACGTCTATTAGACGAACGGGTCGTGCCTTTGCTTAGTATTTATGTTCTTGAGTTACGTTTCTTATATTATTCCAAATTATAATTACTTGTCAAAATAATTAATATTTCAACTTAAATTATATTTGGTTTTCTAATAATTGTTTTAAACAATATTTCTGTCTTAATACTTCTCAAGTATTTAGCTTCGTATTTCCTTCCCAAGGATGGGGTATTTTATACATGTATTTTCGTATTATTGTATTTGTATACTCCAAAATATATTTTCAAGTCTTACTTAGAAAATATATAATAACGTATTTTATTTCCAAAAATAATGTATTATCCATAAAATATATATTTTTCCCAAAAATCATATATTCTCTAATATACTAAGAAAATATATTTGAACTTCCCTAAAAATAATATTTTCCCTTTTGTCAAGGTATGATATAACTTGTAATAATAAACAAAATCATACTTTCATTCCATTTGTATGCACAATAACATTTACCAAAAAATACATATGTAACGGTATTGTTTTGGATAGTAAATTTCACGGTACTTGTTAAGTTATATTATTTTATCCCAAAAATAACATAACTATTTCACCAAGTATACAAGTAATCACACAAGTGTCTTAATATGTATATATTCTAAATATATATATTTACCCATTTTCTTATTTAAAAACCAACCTCCAATATTTGTGTTTTCGTTACAAAAATTATGGCAAAGTTCATATCGAAAGCTTATGATCAAAATACACTTGTAAATACTTGTTAGAAAATATTTTTCTAAGTGTTTGTATTTTTAGAAAATTTTGCCATAGTTTCCCCTAAAACTGGAGGTGTCCATGCTATATAAGCATATCATTTTCTTTTCAAAAATCATTACGACAATCAACAATCAAACTTTAAACAACTTACACTTCTCCAGTGCAAAAACTATACAATTTACATAACAACATGAACTTGAACTTTTGTTAAAACTTGTAGTAACTTGGTAAAGTGTTTAGTAGGTTTAGTTACCCCTTAAAGTGCGTTTATTACTTTATAAATCTCATTCTTCAAGAAACTAGGTGTTTACAACTTGTTAGATGATCCTTCTAAAAATTATTCTTTTGAACTCTTCTTGTAAATAAAGTGTTCTTACACTTATTTCATCACCAAAAATAGTGTAGGTTAAGTAAAAACCATGATCTTCTAAAAATCATATTTTGAACTTGGTTTTCTTGGAAAGTCATTCATAAATCTTGAATCTTTAAGTTTACTAGCTCACTTTATTTATTATTTTTCAAGAACTCATCTTATTATTCAAGTTCATGTTCATGCATGAGGATGATCATCTTGTGTTAGCACATAATCATCCTCTAACTTGCTAGATCATGTGTTTAATCATAATCTAGCAAGCTCCTTATGATGATCAGCATCATAATCTCAAATAAACAATAACAAGTATCATACATATACTTAACAACATTATTTTAACAAGATTTCATCATATATAAGCTTCAAGTTCATGATTCTTGTTTAAGTCTTTTAGTGTTTTTGTGATTTATGACATAACATATCTTTTAACAAATCAAAATTAGAAGCAACAAATGTTAAAAAGGATCTTACTACTAGCTCTAAGCTAGGGAAGAACACTTGAAGAAAAGATGATGAAAATGGTGGATGAAAGCAAGCAATGGAGGTTCTTCAAGTTCTTCAAGCACCAAGCTCCACAAGACACCTTCTTACACTTGAAATGAGCTTGAAATTGGATGAATATGGTGGTGGCGGCACCTCCTAGGCCGAGAGGGAGAGAGAGAGTATGGGGGAGATGGAGTGAAGTATGAAGTGTGGAATGAAATGATGAAGATCTAGTGAGATATTCACCCCATACTTATAATGATCTTCTCTATATCTTGGCAAGTAAATCAAGCAATATCAATTATAAAATAGAAATGAAATCTTGTGGGGTATGGGGGTGGGTCCTAGTGACCGTAAATGAAGGGGGGGGGGGGTTAATTGTAACTTTGATGGTAAAAGTAGGTAAATAGTTGGAGGTTAAGTCTAATATCTAGTGTTTTATGTGTATGGCACATTATATAGTGTGTTAGGGTGTTCGGGGATCATAACTAGCCAAGAAATAATAAAACAATGTTTCTGGCGAAATTTTGGTGTTTCGGGTAATGTCCGGTTGTTCGGTTAGATACCGGTTCGTTAAAGTGTCAAGCTATTCCGTTTAATAATCTTTATGTTACTTTTTGTGACACTTTTAATTCCCGACACTTAGGAAAGCATTCAGGGCCATTTAGTCAATTTTTTGCTCATAACTAGCTTGTTAAAAAGCTGAATTTTGCTGAAAAAATGCAGAATTCTGCACTATAAGTAGATTTTAGGCACTTCCCGGCACTTTATCTATCACCTAGTGACCCAGTTTTATGGTCCTTACTTCCCTACACACCATACTAGTGTAGTACCTTGTCCCTGGTTCATACCGGGTCTCAAAACTCTGTCTGTCTATGTAATGAACTTCGTCAGCATTTTCCTGCGTTATCCGTTAACTGTGCTAACTGTGCTTTGTGCATCATGTATGTCAATAAAGTTTGTATGGGATAATGATGTGACATTATGTAATATGTGATGCACATGTAAGTATGATGCAGTAATCCAAAAGCAGTTAAGTAATCCAACACAGTCATTAAGCACTTAATCATAGTTAAATAATTGTACGGATACCTGGATTTGTGAGGGTTGTTACATTTTCCCCCTGTTAAGAAAATTTCGTCTCGAAATTTAAGTTCTGCTACTAGTTGCAGGGGTCTTGGGGAACAAATGTGGGTATTTCGCTTTCATACGATCCTCACGCTCCCAAGTGAACTCTGGGCCGTGTTGCGCGTTCCTACGAACCTTAACGAGTTTGACACTACTCCGTCGCGTCTTGTTAACCTTCCAATCAGTAACCTTAACAGGTTCTTCAATAAAGTGGAGTGTGTCGTCAATATGGACTTCGTCGGCAGGTATGACAACTGTTTCTTGAGTTGGAATCTTTTTCATGTTAGATACATGAAATGTATCATGAACGCCATTCAGTTCTGCGGGTAGATCCAACTTGTAAGCTACAAGACCAATCCTTTCCAGGATTTTGAATGGTCCAATGTATCGCGGGTTCAACTTCCCACTCTTCCCAAAGCGTGCTACACCCTTCCAGGGTGAAACCTTTAACAAAACCATATCTCCTACCTCAAACTCCAGAGGTTTCCTTCTTCGGTCCGCGTAACTCTTTTGTCGATCACGAGCCGCCCTTATGCGCTCTCGGATCTGTGTAATCTTATCAGTTGTCTCTTGTACCAATTCAGGACCAACAAGTTGTCTATCACCCGCGTCTGCCCAGCATAACTGTGATCGACACTTGCGTCCATAGAGAGCTTCAAATGGTGCAGTTTGGATACTTGCATGGTAGCTGTTGTTGTATGAGAATTCTACCAAGGGTAAGTGAGTGTCCCAACTGCCACCCAAATCCATCACACAAGCTCGTAACATATCTTCCAACGTCTGAATCGTTCGTTCGCTTTGGCCATCTGTCTGTGGATGGAATGCAGTACTCAGATTCAACTAAGAACCAAAGGCTTCTTGGAAGGATTGCCAAATCCTTAACACAAACCTTCCGTCTCTATCCGAGATGATTGAGAGAGGCACTCCATGTCGTGCAAGAATCTCTCTCAGGTATAGCTCAGCAAGCTTGCTTGTATTGTCTTTCTCCTTGAATGGAAAAAAGTGTGCAGATTTGGTCAGACGGTCCACGATTACCCAAATCGTATCGTGACCTCTGGGTGTCCTTGGCAATTTCGTTATAAAGTCCATTGAAATCTGTTCCCATTTCCATTGGGGTATTTCAGGTTGCTACAAGAGACCTGAAGGTTTCTGGTATTCGGCCTTTACCTTGGCACAAGTCAAACATTTGCCAACATACGTTGCAACATCGCCTTTTATTCTCGACCACCAATAGAAATCCTTTAAATCTTGGTACATTTTATCCGATCCTGGATGGATCGAGTACCGTGACTTGTGAGCTTCATAAAAAATAACGCCTCTTAGACCACCAAAGAGGGGAACCCAAATTCTTCCCAAGAAACACAATGTTCCATCCTCCTTGGCTACCAACTGCTTCTCCATCCCATGGAGATATTCATTCACAAGATTCTCCTTCTTGAGAACTTCTCTCTGCGCAACACGAATGCGCAACGAGAGGTCCATTTGTACAATCCTTTCCAAAGCCCTAACCCTTATAGGCTTGATTCTTTCCTTTCGACTCAAGGCATCGGCAACCACATTCGCCTTCCCTGGGTGATACTTAATCTCACAATCGTAGTCATTTAACAGCTCTACCCAGCGTCTCTGTCTCATGTTGAGCTCTTTTTGATCTAATATACGCTGCAAGCTCTTGTGATCAGTAAAGATTCTGCATCGCGTGCCATACAAGTAATGTCGCCAGATCTTCAGAGAAAACACCACTGCGCCTAACTCCAAGTCATGCGTGGTGTAATTCTTCTCGTGAACCTTCAACTGGCGTGAAGCATAGGCTATAACCTTCTGTCGCTGCATCAGCATGCAACCTAAACCTTGACGCGAGGCGTCGCAATATACCACGAAGTCGTCAGTACCTTCGGGTAGGGATAAGATCGGTTCATCGCAAAGCCTGTTCTTTAACAACTGAAATGCTTCTTCTTTCTTGTCTCCCCATTTGTACTTCTTGTCTTTCTGCGTGAGGGAGGTTAAAGGTTGAGCGATTTTCGAGAAATCCTCAATAAATCTGCGATAATATCCTGCCAAACCTAGGAACTGGCGAATCTCGGTTGGCGTCTTTTGAGTTTCCCAATTCTTGATTGCCTCGATCTTTGTAGGATCCACATGGATTCCATTTCCATTAACCATGTGACCAAGGAACTGAACCTCACGTAGCCAGAACTCGCACTTTGAGAACTTCGTGTACAACTTCTCTTTCTTAAGCAGCTCTAAGATAGTCCTTAGATGTTGCTCGTGTTCTCCCTTCGTCTTTGAGTAAATCAAAATGTCGTCAATGAATACGATCACAAACTTATCAAGGTACGGCTTACAAACTCTGTTCATCAAATCCATGAATACTACTGGCGTGTTTGTCAAACCAAATGGCATGACCAGGAACTCGTAATGCCCATATCGAGTCCTAAAGGCAGTCTTTGGTATGCTCTCCTCTTGTATACGCAACTGGTGATAACCCGATCGAAGATCGATCTTGGAGTAACAACTCGAACCTTGTAGTTGATCGAACAGGTCATCAATCATTGGCAAAGGATATCTATTCTTGATAGTCAACTTGTTAAGCTCGCGGTAGTTGATACACATGCGAAAACTACCGTCCTTTTTCCTGACAAACAAAACTGGAGCTCCCCAAGGCGAGAAGCTTGGTCTGATAAATCCCTTGTCTAACAACTCCTGAAGTTGTGTCGAAAACTCTTGCATCTGAGAAGGCGCAAGTCAATAGGGTGCCTTAGCCACAGGCGCAACGCCTGGAACTAAGTCAATGTGAAACTCGACTTGTCGCTGCGGCGGCAATCCTGGCAAGTCTTCGGGAAAGACTTCAGGATATTCCTTCACGACTGGAATGTCTTCTAGCTTAGGTTCAGCGGCTTCTTTGTCCATAATGTGCGCCAAGAAGGCAACACATCCTTTCTGCAAACACTTTCGAGCTTTCAAACAACTAATGATTCTTAGGGGCGTATCGCGCTTCTCTCCATGCACTACAATTGTTTCTCCATTTGCCATTGGAATGCGAATGATCTTCTTGTGACATACAATCTCTGCTCGGTTGCTTGACAACCAATCCATCCCTACTACCACGTCGAAGCTTCCCAACTCGACTGGCAGCAGATCAAGTGTGAACTCGTGCTCTCCCAGTTCTATCACGCAACCCCTAATAACTTCATTCACTTCTACTAGCTTCCCATTAGCTAGTTCTACCGAATATGGAATATCTAGCTTACTAGTTCCTATCCCAAGCATTTTCTTAAATTCTAGCGATACAAAACTATAATCGGCACCAGTATTAAATAGTACAGATGCAAAGCGTTGATTGATAGGGAACGTACCAGTAACTACATTTGGATCTTGGCGAGCTTCCCTCGCACCGATGTTAAAGACTCTCCCATGTGCTTGATTGATTTTCGGGCATTCTCGCTTGAAGTGCCCCATGTCTCCATAATTAAAACATCCTGGTCCTCGACCATTACCGTTCCCATTACCACCTTGAGCGTTGTTGTGGTTTCCACTCCCAGCTTGATTTGCAAAATTACCACGACTTCCGTTACCGCCATTTCCTCCTTGAGGGCGATTTCCGTATCCATTCCCACCACGGTTGTTGTTGCCATAACCTCTCTGACCATTGTTACCACGCCCAATACCAACCCAACATGCTTCCTTCGAGTGTCCAACCTTCCCACAAGACTCACACTTCCTGAGTCTGCACTGGCCAGAATGATGGTACTTGCATATATCACACTTGGGCAGGGCGCCCATGTAACCCTTTCCTTTGTTTTCAATGCCAGGCTTGCCTTCAGTTGGCGGGTTTGTATCTCTCTTCTTGCTGGCACTGCTGGTACCTTTCTTAAAGTTTGAGAACTTCCTGTTGTTCTCACCTGATGACTCCACGTGAGTCTCCTTCATCTTCTGGTCAGAGATCGAAAACTTGTTTAACCGAATAGCTTCTTCAGTCAGTGACACGCTCAGATCGATAGCCTCAGTAATTTTCGGCGGCTTTGACGTTGTTACCATACTCATAATCTGAGGCGCCAACCCCCAAATGAAACGCTCAACGTGCTTGAATTCCGGAGTAACCATATATGGTACCACGTGAGATAGATCGTGGAATCTCTGCACATATTCGGCGATCTTCGGGCTGTCCATCTTAAGGTTCCAAAATTCTGTTTCCAATTTCTGAATTTCGGCCCTGGAGCAATACTTTTTACGCATCCTTCAGCTCATTCCAAGTCAAAGCGTATGCTGCTGCCTCTCCCAGAGTTTGGACTTGGAGATTCCACCATGAAAGTGCTCCATCTATGAACAGTCCGGAGATGTAGGTTACTTGCTGTTCTGGTACGCATTTGCTCATTCTGATTACCGAATCGGTCTTCTCTGTCCATCTAACAAAGCCCACAGCACCCCCGGTGCCGTCGAAATTCAACGGTTTATAGTCTAAGAACTGCTTAAAGGTACAACCATGGGGTGGGTTGTTCCTCGAGGTACCCCCGCTAGTTTCAGTGCGTGAGGCCTCGTGATATGCTATTGCTCGTGAAATGCGTTCCTGTAACTCGGCCTCAGTAGTGGGCAATCGTGTCTCTCTTCGTGGAGGCATCTTTTATAAGAAGATTGTATAGGTCAGGTCGTATGCATATAAGTATGTAGTACGCGTATGTAATGACATCCATCAACACAAGTAAACACATAACATCCCATGTCATAACACAAACAAGTAATCCAACAACGTATATAATGAGAATGTTGCGATTGAGCTTTCATATATCAAGACCACAAGTACAGTTTTACATGTTTCACAATACATCATACATCAAAATGGGACTAAGGGTCACATCTCCCCTGTCCAAAGCATCTACTAACTACAATAATCAAAAGTCAAAAGTCAAAGCGTGGTCTTCAAAAGCTGTGCAATCTGGCTCAATAGCTGCACTCTCATTAAAAGTATGTCATCTGCATGAAACCAAAAACCTCTAAGCTGATGGAGGAGGAGGAGGTGGAGGAATGAAAAGCAAACGACGCATACGCGCTAGCTCCTCCTCTAGAGTATGAACGAGCTGCAACAAACAGCTAATCTGCTGCTCCATCGTAAGAAATCGAATACCGAAATCCGGGTAAGGAAATAGTGGAGCAACAAACTGTGATGGACCAGTGCCAGGTGGAGGACGCGGGATCCTCTCTAGCTCAGTGACTCGACGACTCAACGACTCAACATATCCTGTTGGAGCTACAGCGATAAAAGTATATCATCCCTCGTGTATCCAACATGGAAGGGATGGTATGGATCAGTAACCGACATCGTGTAGGGTGGAAACCAGATCGGTGGCTCGCCCACTGGTGCAGAAAGAGGTGCAGTAGATGCAAACGGTGGCATGAACGGATTGGCTGCTAACGCAGGTGGTAGCTGACCAAACGGCTGACTCGATGATCCTTCCCCGGGACTGGGAGGAGGGATATCCTGAAGAAATGTGATGGGTAAATCGGTACGATGAACATCATATACGTGTGGATGAAACGGGGCAAAGTCAATGGGTGCATATGTGGGTGCAGGAGGGGGAGTAACTAGTCTAACAAACGGAGGTAGGTCATCGTCGTCCTCGATCCACCCATTGTGGGTGAATGCATATCTGGGGTCAACTTGGGCTGCAAAAGGAGAACGATCAACAAGTACAGGAATCAGGTCAGGTAGCGGTGGTGCAACAACTGGTATGTCAATGTGATCATGCTCCGGTAGGGGATCAAGAGCAGGCATGGGCTCTGGTGCAATCAAAGGCTCAGGGTCAGCTGGAGCAAGCTCGTGATCAGCGGGTATATCAAGGAGCTGCTCGTCAGGAATGACAGGTGCATCAAAGGGCTGCTCAGCAGGAATAAAATCAATCTCCTGCTCAGGATGGAAGTCAGGATCAACAGGTGCCTCCAAAGGCTGCTCATCAGGAACAAACTTGATCTCATGATCAGGGTCAAAGTCATGTGGAAAGACAGGATCGAACTCATCCTCAAAATCAAAATCATGATCATCGTCGTGTGGACCAACAGGTGCGGCGAACATAGCTGTGTACGAATCAGAATCGGTGGGATATCGCTGTAATCCCAAAGCATGTAAGATATTGGAAGACACAGACTTAAATGAATCGGGACCTGAATGGTCGGAAGGAGCCTCGACAACGGGAATCTCTTCACGTGGAACAACAACAACATCACCAACTGGAATCTCAACAAGTGGATCGACCATGGCATCATCGACTGGAGCCCCACCATCTTGGGCATCCTTAGGGGGACCCTCAATAAAAAGATCGACGTCGTCGTTGGACATGGCGTCTAGAGGCAGATCCTCAAGAGGAACTGCAGCAAGGGGAAGAGGGGCAGGGATCTGAACAAGAGGTAGATCCTCGCCAGGAAGACCATCAGCTAGTGGTATATCGTCTCCAACATCTGGTAAAGCAAACGGTTGAAAGTCATCCGTATCATCTGAAAGCATCTCTGGATCTGTGGCCATCTCGTCATCTGAAACTATAGCCATAGGGTCTGTGGTATCTGATACTCTGCTATCAGAAGAGGACATGGTGTCTGTAACAAAACAATCATAAGTATGCACATATATCAACAATCGTCAAATAAGCATGTAGGTAATAACAATGTAAGCATGTATGCAATCCTAGTCTTCCCAAGACTATCCCACCCAGCCTCTCAGACTGAACTACTTAGTCTCTCAGACTAGACCTCCCAGTTTCCCAAACTGAACTACCCTGCCTCTCAGGCAAAACCTCCCAGTTTCCCAAACTAAACTACCCTGCCTCTCAGGCAAAACCTCCCAGTTTCCCAAACTGAACTACCCAGCCTCTTAGGCTAAACCTCCCAGTTTCCCAAACTAAATTACCCAGCCTCTCAGGCTAAACCTCCCAGTTTCCCAAACTGAACTACCCAGCCTCTCAGGCTAAATTACCCAGCTAGTCTCTCAGACTAACTCCCCAGTCTCTCAGACTGAAATATAAATGAATCCTTTGAAATGTATTAGTGTCTTTAATTTGTAAAAATATTTGTTTCCTGGATCTGGACATTTTGTGTATGCAATGAAAACGTTTTCGTGAGAGCCCTAATGATCGTAGTCTAGACTCGAGAAAGAATCCTAGTTCGCTACGATCAAAGCTCTGATACCAAGCTGTCACACCTTGACTTTTGCGGAAGCATAGTTATTGGTGTGACTTCTTAATACCATAGCATTCAATCATAACAACGCTATATAATAAAAACCAAAAGACATTCATCCATATATTAAGTTTAGAAAACACCACAACAAACTTGTCTTGAAAACATCGACGCAAAATTAAGTTACAAACCATGACATGTTTAAATGAGTTCACAAGGACTCAACAACAGAACTTATACAAACCCGAGCTTAGGAATATGTATCCCGTCCAGGAGTAGGATATATCCCCTAAACTCTACGACCACGGATGACATCTTTTATTTAAACGCAGCTTGAAAACACATGCATACCCTTCCCAGATCCATTAGTTCCCTAAAATACATGTAATTTGAAAAATCAACAAAAGTTGAGCGAGTTCATGTGTGAGTGCATGAATAAACCTTTAAAGTATGTCTTGTATGTATGTATGTATGTCCCTGGTATGTAGCAATAAGGAAAAAGAGATCACCAATGGGATGCAAAGCCAATGGCATGTGTGAAATGGTGCAGGAAAACTGAAACCTAGCAAATTTGTACCGGGCCTCGTACTGGAAGACATAGTCACCACTATGGGCCACCCTGGTCCCCATGGGTGTGGGCTCGCTACACCCAAATAGATCTATCACTCATGTCCCTCGGTCCTACGACGAGGATTAATGGCCTTAAGTGTTGTACCCACCCTTCACCTGATCTAGTAGTAAACCCTCCTTAAGCTAACCATACCATGTATAAAAAGTTTGTAATAATTGTAACATGTATTTCGCCCCCGAAGTATAAAACTGAAAACAATTAAAAGAAAAGGGGGACATGAACTCACAGTATTGCGTCCTCAGCTCGTAACTCAAACTCTGTCAGCAAACACGACTACCTACAGTGTACTAACGTCTATTAGACGAACGGGTCGTGCCTTTGCTTAGTATTTATGTTCTTGAGTTACGTTTCTTATATTATTCCAAATTATAATTACTTGTCAAAATAATTAATATTTCAACTTAAATTATATTTGGTTTTGGAATAATTGTTTTAAACAATATTTCTGTCTTAATACTTCTCAAGTATTTAGCTTCGTATTTCCTTCCCAAGGATGGGGTATTTTATACATGTATTTTTCGTATTATTGTATTTGTATAACTCTAAAATATATTTTCAAGTCTTACTTAGAAAATATATAATAACGTATTTTATTTCCAAAAATAATGTATTATCCAGAAAATATATATTTTTCCCAAAAATCATATATTCTCTAATATACTAAGAAAATATATTTTTACTTCCCCAAAAATAATATTTTCCCTTTTGTCAAGGTATGATATAACTTGTAATTATAAATAAAATCATACTTTCATTCCATTTGTATCCACAATAATATTTACCAAAAATACATATGTAAATGTATTGTTTTGGATAGTAAATTTCACGGTACTTGTTAAGTTATGTTATTTTATCCCAAAAATAACATAACTATTTCACCAAGTATACAATTAATCACACAAGTGTCTTAATATGTATATATTCTAAATATATATATTTACCCATTTTCTTATTTAAAAACCAACCTCCAATATTTGTATTTTCGTTACAAAAATTATGGCAAAGTTCATATCGAAAGCTTATGATCAAAATACACTTGTAAATACTTGTTAGAAAATATTTTTCTAAGTGTTTGTATTTTTAGAAAATTTTTCCATAGTTTCCCCTAAAAATGGAGGTGTCCATGCTATATAAGCATATCATTTTCTTTTAAAAAATCATTACAACAATCAACAATCAAACTTTAAACAACTTACACTTCTCAAGTGCAAAAACTATACAATTTACATAACAACATGAACTTGAACTTTAATTAAAACTTGTAGTAACTTGGTAAAGTGTTTAGTAGGTTTAGTTACCCCTTAAAGTGCGTTTATTACTTTATAAATCCCATTCTTCAAGAAACTAGGTGTTTACAACTTGTTAGATGATCCTTCTAAAAATTATTCTTTTGAACTTTTCTTGTAAATAAAGTGTTCTTACACTTATTTCATCACCAAAAATAGTGTAGGTTAAGTAAAAACCATGATCTTCTAAAAATCATATTTTGAACTTGGTTTTCTTGGAAAGTCATTCATAAATCTTGAATCTTTAAGTTTACTAGCTCACTTTATTTATTAGTTTTCAAGAACTCATCTTATTATTCAAGTTCATGTTCATGCATGAGGATGATCTTCTTGTGTTAGCTCATAATCATCCTCTAACTTGCTAGATCATGTGTTTAATCACAATCTAGCAAGCTCCTTATGATGATCAAGATCATAATCTCAAATAAACAATAACATGTATCATACATATACTTAACAACATTATTTTAACAAGATTTCATCATATATAAGCTTCAAGTTCATGATTCTTGTTTCAGTCTTTTAGTGTTCTTGTGATTTATGACATAACATATCTTTTAACAAATTAAAATTAGAAGCAACAAAGGTTAAAAAGGATCTTACTACTAGCTCTAAGCTAGGGAAGAACACTTGAAGAAAAGATGATGAAAATGGTGGATGAAAGCAAGCAAGCAAGCAATGGAGGTTCTTCAAGTTCTTCAAGCACCAAGCTCCACAAGACACCTTCTTACACTTGAAATGAGCTTGAAATTGGATGAATGATGGATGAATATGGTGGTGGTGGTGGCGGCACCTCCTAGGCCGAGTGGGAGAGAAAGAGTATGAGGGAGATGGAGTGAAGTATGAAGTGTGGAATGAAATGATGAAGATCTAGTGAGATATTCACCCCATACTTATAATGATCTTCTCTATATCTTGGCAAGTAAATCAAGCAATATCAATTATAAAATAGAAATTAAATTTTGTGGGGTATGGGGGTGGGTCCTAGTGACCGTAAATGAAGAGGGGGGGGGGGGGGGGGTTAATTGTAACTTTGATGGTAAATGTAGGTAAATAGTTGCAGGTTAAGTGTAATATCTAGTGTTTTATGTGTATGGCACATTATATAGTGTGTTAGGGTGTTCGGGGATCAGAACTAGCCAAGAAATAATAAAACAATGTTTCTAGCAAAATTTTGGTATTCCGGGTAATGTCCGGTTGTTCGGTTAGATACCGGTTTGTTAAAGTGTCAAGCTATTCCGTTTAATGATCTTTATGTTACTTTTTGTGACACTTTTAATTCCCGACACTTAGGAAATCATTCAGGGCCATTTAGTCAATTTTTTTGCTCACAACTAGCTTGTTAAAAAGCTGAATTTTGCTGAAAAATGCAGAATTCTGCACTATAAGTGGATTTTAGGCACTTTCCGGCACTTTATCTATCACCTAGTGACACAATTTTATGGTCCTTACTTCCCTACACACCATACTAGTGTAGTACCTTGTCCCTGGCCCATACTGGGTGTCAAAACACTGTTTGTCTATGTAATGAACTTCGTTAGCATTTTCCTGCTTTATCCGTTAACTGTGCTAACTGTGCTTTGTGCATCATGTATGTCAATAAAGTTTGTATGTGATAATGATGTGACATTATGTAATATGTGATACACATGTAAGTATAATGCAGTAATCAGAAAGCAGTTAAGTAATCCAGCACAGTCATTAAGCACTTAATCATAGTTAATTAATTGTACGGATATACCTGGATTTGTGAGGGTTGTCACACTATTTACATAACTACCCTTGGACTTAAGGATGTGAAGAGATTAGATCTTCAATAATTTACTTGTCTAGTTGTTGATGTTGGGAATCCCTTTTAATTCTACCTGCTTGGATCATCAAGTATTTCTTACACTGGTCTGCTAACGAGGCAAAACTCAAGTCGCTTGCAACAAGGAATCACTTGCGTGAGTGCACTGAATGCAAGAATTTGGTTGAACTTGCCGAAAGTTGCTACCATATTTCTTGTAGGTATTGTTTTCTCATCTCTTTTATATGGTTTTTTATAGGGGTGTGAATTTCTAACACCAACCTAACACGAAATTTGTTGTTTTGGGTTTAGTTTAAGTAGGCTTGGCTTTGTGGCAGCTCGAACCCGTGAACATGTTTAGCTAAATAGGTTGTGTTCGTGTCAATCCAAAAGGTTCGCGGGCTGAACGGATTAGCCCATTTAAATACCTTATTTTTTTTCAAAAAAAAAAAGGTTTTTATTAATTTATGTAATAGTAAAGTTAAAAGTTTAAAAATAAGTTGGCATAGTTTAAACATAACCGATTCAAAAAAAATATTAATTTTGAATTTCTTAAAGTGTATATTGTACATAAAACAAATTTTAACTTTTATTGGGTTAAACGGATCGTATATGTATCAATTCGTGAATCTACGTGTCATGTTCGGTTTCATCTGACACGATTCTTGAGTTTATGTATAGTTTTTTGGTTCATGTGGGGTTCAACCAACCAATTTGTAACCCAACCTGCTTAACTCACCCATCGGTTTTCCACAACAAATAAATAATAATTAAAGTTTCATTGCCAAATAACCATGATGACTTACTGACTTAGTTGATTAAATGTGATTTTCGTTGTCATGCCAAGTCTACCGGTTACTATTTAAAAGGTTTTTGTATATATTGTTGTATTATATCATTGATATGTATGATAAAAGATGTTACTAATTTTGTTGAAGTGTCATCAAGCTCTTGCTCATATTGCAGCTGTACGAACTTCCCAACCTAAAAGAGTCGATAATGCTTTAAAAACACTTGTAACTTGTGACTTATTATTTATTGAAAGAAAAAAAAAATGTTTGTGTGTCTGCTGTCTTTAGCAAAACTGTAGACTTATAGAATCTAATGAGATGTGAGATCCATCCTGTGTAATCAAATACTGATTGGTTGTTTGAATAATATATCTCTCTTTAGCAAAATTGTTTGAATAACATATCTCTCTTAGCAAAATTGTTTAAATAACATATTTCATGGTAATGATTCCAATTGGTCAAATAATACATCTCTTTGTATTGTTTGGCTGCAACAAAAGTACCACCACCACAAATTGGGCTTTTCTTTCAACTATGTACATGTAAGCAACTAATGACGTATGGAATATCCATAAGAAACTAACAATGTGACCAATGTTTGTATCCATGATCATCACCAATGTTTATGCTCCCAAATTGATACTCCAAAACTTATTATGTTTGTGTCCAAAACTTTGTGGTGTAGAAAACGTACTCTGAGGCAACGCGCCGGTAGAAATACTATATTTATGTATTTTGCTGTAGAAATTTTTGTTCACATTGGAGTTGGTAATATCATACCATATGACCATATAATTGTATATCATTATTATATGTAAGATATTAAGGATAAAACATGTACACGCCCTTTGTAATAGGTGATAATTTATATATTAAACCTATTCATTCAATTTGAATCTGATTAAACCATTGAAATTAGTTTTAAATTAAGGTAACCAATAAAATATTAGTCATAAGCATTTATAATATATGTGGTTGATTTATAAATATAAACTTCTGATATCTATTCATGTAAACACACTTTTACAATGAATATATCAAGAAAGAGAAGTGCCTGTTGCAATGAAGAAACTGTATGAAAAAACTATTTGAACAAAGAATGATCAAAAGCTGATTTTCGTCATGGATCAACCATGCTACCATCCTCGCTATCATCTCGGTGATTTGCGACGGCGGCTGCTAGTTCAAAGCATTTTGCATGGCCACAAATTATTGTTGGGTGGATCCTAGTTTTAATAGAGATTCAACCACGCCACCATATACCGGGTCCTTTAGCCATACCATGGTCCGATCTACAAGAGAAACAACAGCTATTGCCCTTTTGGAGGCAGGGAGATCTCTAAGGATTCTTTCACAAAGCTGGCTGAATACACTATGTGTATGATTTTGAATCTAAGAGGCAGGTGGGGTGGAAAGCACGGTGTAAACACGCATTCTTTGATATATTCAAGGCGCAAAGTCCTCATGGATTTGAAATTTTTTTCTCACTTTCTCCTCTCGCCTACCTTCAAAATTACAGAGAATTTGAAAACAAAAATTCAAGATCAGATGATAAAAAGAACCAGTTGATCAAAGAAATCATTTATAGAGGAACAAATATGATCATATTGATTATATATGGAAACTGGTCCAGCCTCATAAATTAGATTATAAGTAAACAAATATATCCAAGCCCATCTTTTTATTTTTTTAATAAAACTTGCTAAATCATGAAATCTAACAAACCGAAAAACTGCTATGAACACGGAATCACTTTTATTCAAAAGATTAATACTCACCAATGTAGAGTTCTTTTGATTTTCGTTTCGTATTAATTTTTATAAGGTTAATGTTAGGATCTGAGTTTTTTTAGGTTGTGTTGTTTAACAGAAATGGAAGATGAAACAGAGATTAATGTGCAACGGAAATGGAAATAAACTTTAGAACACAATCAAAGAAGAATAGTTTTCAGCAAACATGATTTCATTAGTCGAATGATTGTATCAATTACAAAGATAAACTATGCATGCATGCAACACTAAACTTCCCCTCAGCCTGAGCTCACTGATTTGTTCGTACAAGATGACTTGGTGCAAAAAAGCTAATAGAACAGTACAAGTACTGTTCTATTTATAGTACAATCCAAATCACTGAGCATCTAAGCTGACATCACCTAGATAGTGACATCTAACAAACTAACAAACTCTAAACACTGATGGATGCAAACACTGATTACAATAAATAACTGATTATATAAACACTGATGCAGCTTCCCACTGTTGTAGCCTAAGCACTGATGTTGAGGATCAGTGCTTTCTTCAAAGGGTGATCAGACCTTGAATCAGCAGTGCTTTAATCTTCATCAGTACTTGAGAGACAACAGTTGTTAGGGATTCAGTCTTTATATTTCATCAGTTCTTTGACTAACAGTTGTTGTGAAGATCAGCACTTAGAGTCATCAGGTGATAGATAACCACTGTCATTGGGGAAAGTCTAGGACAAGCACTGCTTATTGTGATCAACTGCTGAGAACCAGTTTTGGCTTTTCATATCATCTGTTCTTCTTGCTTGATTGCATGGGCCAACAATCCCCCCTAGAACAGATGATGCCAAAACACTTCCTTATTCATGATCTTTATTCACTCATCAGTTTTTGCCTAACTTGGCCTTTAAATTGCAGCTCAAAATTGAGGGAATCTTCATCATCTTCATCCCTATAGAGTTGAAGGTCTAAAAGATCTAAGAGATCAGCTGCATTCAGACCTAATGCATCCTTCCTTGAAATGTGTTCAACTCTTCCATTGGACTTGAGCAAAGTCAATACATGGGTCTTTTTATCGGACTTCCACTTTAGTATTTTTGAGTCTAATGGATTTCCTAGGTGAGATTTTATTTGATGCGAGTTTGGTGATGGAGGCCTGCTCATAAATCTTTTGGCAATTTCTTGTAGCATTGATGAGTCAGGATTCTTTTCAATCATTTGCTTGATGGCCACTTTCATGATATCAGCTTCTCTCTGTGCATCTTCCTCATCTATCTGCTTTTGCCTTTTTCTTTGATTTAAGGCAATGGTGGACAAGTCAGATGATGTGAACAATGTTTTTAGAGAGAGGGTATGCTGCTTTGGCTCATCAGTGGTTTTGCTCTTGTATGCTGGTTTCTTTGGTGTTGTAGGATATGTCTCTCTTAGTTTTTCCAGCTTTTTATAAACCATATCAGTATACTGCCTGGACCATTTTGAGATGGTCTTTGCTGATCCATACTTAGCTGCAACCAACTCAGCTTTCTTCCTCTTGTATTCTAATGTAAGTTCTGCAATGGTCTTCTTATACTTGTTCCAGTCTGGTGTAGACCTTTTCATCTGAGGATCATTCTTTACTCTTTCAATTCTATTGATTTTTGCTTTGAGTGCTATGAGTGTCCAGTCTTTAAATTGTTCAACTTTGGCAGGATAAAGTTTATCTCTCATGATAAGCTCTAAGAGATCTTTCCTCAACTTCTTTTGCAGATCAACATTTGGTGGTAAGTTTGACATCTCTTTGCTTAAGTCTCTTGCATAGTCTTCTAATTTCTTGACTTTACTAAGCCCATGTTGCATTCGACTTGAGATGTTGCTATCACCTTGCCCTTGACCTTCATATTTAGCATGCAATTCAGCTTGCCTGGCTTTGATCTTCAGATACTCTTCCATGTTCTTTGGAGGTCTGAAACCATGAAGGGATGGGAACTTTCTTTTAGCAGGACCATCCACTGTATAGAATTTCCTCATTTCATCTTTTACTGCATGCAATTCCAGAGGATAATTTACTGCCAATGGGATGGATCTTGAAGGATCATGTCCTTCAAGTGTTTGTGGGTCAACAAGTGGGTTTGATGGTGATGGTGGAGGAATGAATGGTTCAGTATTGGTTTGAATGAAAGGTAAAGATGATATAGGAGTAGGTGCACGAATATCATCATCATTCACTTGAAACTTTCTTTTTCTTGTGTAAACCTTTTTAGGAGAAGGGGTTTTTGTTGGAGATTTGGAAATAGGAATGAGTATGGCTTAGGAAGGGAATTGGAAAGTGGTGGATGGTTGACTAACAACTGTTGAAACAACTGGTGTTTCAACTGCTATTGTCATAACAACTGTTGAAGTGTCAACATTTATTGCAGTGTTGGATGGTATTGGTAAGGATGGTTTTGTTTTAAGCTTTTTGGCAGGTTGTTTTTGTGGTGGTGGTGTTGGTTTGGGTATAGCAGTGGATGTTCTTTTAGTACCAGCAGTGGTTTTGGGATCATCAGTGGTTGATTTTGGTGGTGAGGGTGATTTTGGATATGTGGCAAGTGGTGGTTTATTATGTTTATGGGATTTTCTTCTTTCTGAAGTGCCAAGACCCTTTGTTTTGATTTCCCATTCTTTCATTGACTTTTGTTCCTTTCTCCACTCCCTTTCCTTTGTTCATTTTGGTTTTGAACAGTCTTTTTGTTTGCTTCCACTTCATCTGCTAGAATATTTAGGGTTTCATCAACTCTCTTTTTCTTTTCTTTGGCAGATGTTTCATCAATGGTTACAGAAGACTTCTTCTCAGACTCTGGCTTCTTAGTTGGCTTTTTCCTAGGAGTAAGTCTGCCAAACTTTTTCATGTCATGTTTCTCCCCCTTTTTGGTGTCATCTTGATCATCATCATCTTTGTAGATAGGTGCAGGGGCAGTGCCAGTCATTTTTATCAAGGCCTCTTTGATGGCTTTGATTTCAGCGTGAGTATTCTTGTACCTTGCATCAACCATGTTTCTAATAAGTGCCATCTGATGGTTGTATTGAGTTTCTGCAAGTTCCCTTTGAGCAGTAATGATTGGTTGAACAGCATTCAAGAGCTCTTGGGAGTATTGTTGTGGAGTGGGTTGACTTTTGGAAGCTTGAACCAGAAATTGAATTGAATCATTCATCTTTGTAACAGTGGTTTCCATGGTTGAGAGCCTCTCCATCAAATCTTGGTATTTTAAACCATCACCCAAATGAATGGGATCATCTGATTTCCTACCAGTGGTAGTTGTATCAGCAGTTGAATCAGGAGGAGTCTCCAATGGTTCATCCGATGCCCTTTTGTCTTGGTACTGGGGACCTCCCTCTGCAGTAGTTACCTTGGAAATCTCACCAATGGTTAACTTGAACACACCAGTGGATACCTTGATAGCATCATCAGTGGTTGCCTTCAAGGGAGTCTGACTTATGAAACTACTGTCCAGATGTAGATCAGTGGATCCAACATCTGTAGTAACTGCTCCACTTGAACTACCAACAGGAATTTTATAAAATTCCAGTGGTGTAACCTCCTCAGCTGTTTGTGGGATAACCAATTGAGGGGATTCAAACACAACCATTGTTGAGGTTGTACTCTCTTTAATGTGTGATTGAGAGGGGCTGTGTTGAGTCTGAAGCTCAATGGCATCAAACAGAGGTATGATGGATGGTGGTATTTGAGAAGTGGGGATAGGAGTTGAAAGAGAGTTTGCCTAGGGAGAAGGGCTATTAAGCATATTCTCAAGTGAGGATAATGCTTCATGATGTGGTGTCCCTGTGCTTACAACCTGTTCCTTTTGTGAGGAAGCAGGAGGAGTTAATGCTTTTGGTGGATATCTTTCCAGCTGTTGTGAGGAAGTAGCAACGGTGGTTATTGGTGACATTTGTGTTGTTACTGGGTTAGCTTATGGGATCTCATCTTCCAGAAGACCCTTTTTGGTGGGTTTGGTGGGCTTTTTGGATTTTTTCTTGGTCTTTTTGGGAATTGTTGGTGGGGGTTGCACAACAGTGGTTGTGCTGCTGTGGTCACCAAGAGCAGTGGGCTTAGCTGCTGAAGTCTAAGGAGCAGATGTGGACTCATCCAAAGTTTGCTCAGACTCCCCTGTTTGTGTTTTGGAAGGTTTTGACTCAGACAATCTAGTAAAAGTTTCAGCAGACAGGCTGTTTATTTGAAAATGTGCACCTTGTACAAGTACTTGTGCATTTTCTTTTGGTATTTTCTCTTGTAAGTAGTAACTCAAAAACCTTGGAAATAGTAAGAAAGCCCGTGGCTTCTTTTTTTATGTTTTTCACATTTTTGACCAAATCAGTGAAAATTTCTTGGGAGTAATTGAAATCAGTTTTAGCCATTATAGCGTACCCCAAGTATTGTATTTTCTGAGGAATTTCATTGAAAGCAGTTGTTTTATTAGAAACACAGGTGAGCAGGGTATGAAACAAGAATTTTATAGGAGGTGGAAATTCTCCCTTTTGCATTGTTGCTTTTGTTAACTGTCCTGCATACCCTCTTTCGATCAAATCAGTTTGATACTCATCCTTAGGGAAAGAATTATTACCTGCTTGATCGTTCATCTGAAAAGTTTCTGAGATGGTCTGTGGTGTTATTGAGACCAGAATTCCACCGACTTCTGAAGAAATTGCCCATGGTTTCTTATCTTGAATTTCAAGTTTGGCATGATTCCAGAAAATCTCTTAGGGCATCTGGGTAAATGGGTGCATTGCAGGTCAATAAAGTTTTGTACTTTGAGGTTGAAAGGGTGTTGAATATGGAATGGAAGTCTTTGTTTTTGCTTGTTTTCTCAAGTGTACAAAGATAATTGTGTGGGTGTTTGAGGATGAGAGCCATGGTGACTATTGAGAAATCGCGAATGGAAGAAGAAGATGAATGAGAGATGGAAACCGCTTTGAAGGAATTTTTGAATTCGATACGGCAGTGAAAACTCTGTTTGGGGGTTTTATCAGGGTTTTATGAGAGTGAAAAAGTGAATGCTGTCATGGCAGCGGTTTCAAAGATCGGACAGTTAACATCTGCCCACGTGGCAACCTCTGATGGAAAAGTGGAAGACAGTTGTTTAGGAACCACCGATGGACAATATCGGTGGTTGACAGCAGTGAAAAGTGAGAGCAATGTCTAATTTTAACTATCAGTGGATAGATATCAGTGGTTGAAACACTGATGTTTGGTCAACAGTGGTCAACAAGAAAAATGAAGAAACAGAGGTTGTCTTTCAGCAGTGGGTGAATTTTCAAAAATCAGATGTTTGAACCAAATAGTGGTTATGACATACTTTTAAGGATTAATGAAAAATTTCATTTTTAACTATTTTTAAGGATGGATTTTTGATTTTCTAAAAACATTTTAATGCTTTTTATTCATAGAAAAACAAGATGTTGCTTGTTATTCTATGTTAAGCATGCCAATCCTAGAGATCAAGCTTTCAAAGGTGGATGTGTCTAATGCTTTTGTTAGCACATCTGCCAGCTGATCCTTAGTTGGAACATGATGCAGAGAAATCAAACCATTTCATAGCAATCCCTCACAAAGTGATGTCTGATGTCAATGTGCTTGGTGGTTGAATGAGAGACTGGATTTTTGATAATATTTTCAGCTGCTTGACTATCTAACATGAGATGTGTCTTTAAAGGAGTTATACCAAAATCCAGTAGTTGATTTTGAAGCCACAATAGTTGGGCTGTACAGCTTGCAGCAGCAATGTATTCTGCTTCAGCAATGGATGTGGAAACAACTACTTGCTTTTTTCTTTGCCAAGATACTAAGAAATCACCTAGAAATTGGCACCCTCCTGATGTGGACTTCCTGGTTGTGTTGCATCCAGCAAAGTCACTGTCTGAAAAACCTGAAAGCTTAAGATTCCCATTAGCAGGGAACCAGATACCAAGCGTGGGAGCACTTTTTATATATCTGAATATCCTTTTCAGAGTAATGAGGTTAGACTTCCTAGGGGCTGATTGGGATCTTGCACAAACACATGTTGCAAACTGTAACACCCCTAAAATATAAACCTTTTATTTTAAATCGGATGTCGTTAATAAATGAAATGAACTAACTAGGAATAAAAATAACCTAGTTAGATAGAAGTCTTGTGATAATATATTAGTGTGTTAGAAACACCTAAAATAAGAACCAGGCAATAATTGGGGGACCAAAGTTGTAAAGTTTGAAACTAATATCATTAAAACAAAAATACACACACCAAACACACACTTGAGTGTGTGTCTTGTTCGAACAAAACACAGGGGGCGACCAAAGAACCTCCATCAAACCTTAGTTCATGCTAATTGTCCAAATTGAAGACCAAATTATGTTCCGAATCGAAATCCAAGCATAGAATAGTGATCTCCTCAGTAAAGGGGTCATGAGGTATGTAAAATTTCATAGAAAAGTTCCATCTAAATTTCTGGATGACCATAAGAAATTCGAAATTAATGTTGCATGATTGTTGTATGGATGAATTTGAAATGAAATAGTGCCTAGGAATAAACCCTAGTCATTAGATTGTTGAAATTATGCTCAATACTTGTGAATTCCATAATCACCAATGTAGGTGATTAGTGGGTTTTGTAAAAGCATGTAAAACCCTAGGATTATAGATATCATTTTAGTGTATTTTGAACTCTAGGAAGTAAAGTCATGTTTGTAGATGTGAAAATTGGCATGAATTTGTCTAATTGATGTTTAATCTTAGTTAAATGACAAGTTATGAACTTGATTGTAAATTGTGTGAAATCATGCCCTTTAGGTGTTCGTAGAAATGCCTAAAAGAAAGCCTAATGTTGAAAATTTGAATTAAAACGCATACTTGTATATTTTGGTGAATTATACGTGGAATGTTAAGAAAAGAGTTCAAAATAATTCGTGCTTGAACTCTATAGGAAAGGAAACCGGAACGTCGAGCGGACAAGCCGGTGGTGACGCACGTTTGAAAGGAGCGCTTTAAAGGTATGTAACCGTGATTTCGTTACATTATGTTATTTTATTTGAACATTATAGTCGCTTGAAGTTGGGTTTTAGAATAAGCATTTGTATTAATTGAAGTGACGATGATCACTACCTAATTCAACAAGTCAAGACTAGATTAGGAAACGCTTGGTTGTTGTTGAAATGGTGGATTCCATAAATCAGCCAAACGGGTCAAATAAATGTGTGTTTAATTGATACTATGAAAATGTTGAAAGATCTCTTGGTGATTGTAGATCATAAGAGCATAAACCATGGAATTGGTAATGATACGCCAAAGATCGTAAGCCCCGGAAGATGGGTAAATACGCCTTGTGGTCATAAAAATATTGGTGGTAGAATTGATGCAAAACTATGCGGGTCGAATAAATACAACAGGGATTTATAGACCTTCAGTCCGTAAACTAAAATTTTGATATAATAATCATGATAGATGCGTTGGTAATATAATTACGGACGCGTAGGAAAAAGAATCACCTGAAACGGACACTTAGATAGAAAGTTATGCAAGTTTGAAATCGAAATGGTGAAAAACGGAGCTGGGCAAGAAATGCAGGTCTCAAACCTGCACCTGCTGGAAAATGGGTTCCCCCGCGGCACGCGACATGGAACATCAAACCCTACGCGACACGCGGGAGCGCTCGCGGGGCGCGTAAGATTCAAGTGAGTCTGTCGCGTGGCGCGACAGACTATGTTTCGAAAATTTTTATTTTTTTATTTGTTTGATATTAGAACTAGTTTATATGTGTTTTAACATTGTCAAAACTAACATTTGATGTGGTTTTGACATTAGGTGACGTTGGTCTCATTCCGGATGCCAATCAAGCAAGAATCCAAGAACCGAACACTATATTTTGAAGCTTCCGCTCTAATCTAACCTTGTTTTAGACAATATTCGTTTTATAAACACACATCCAAACGTCGAATGTTATAAACTAGTTGGATAGTTAACTAAATTTATATTATCGTTTAAGTTTGTTAACGTATCTATGTTTTGTGCAAGTGATGCATTTATTTTAAAAATGTGCTCTTTTATATAAAAACTTTAATTTAAATGAGACGGGTGTTACAAGTTGGTAATCAGAGCTCAAGGTTGTTAATAAAGTATGTTCGGTTCAAGCTTGATCAAACATCCGGTAAGAATTAGTTACTTTAGTAGATTTTATTAAATGTAAGGAAAAGAGATGTGAATGGACGTGCACGGGAAGAGCGTGTTAACACACTCAAACCTGGAAAGTGCACTAAATGAGAATGGTTAAAGCAAGTTATGAACTTGGCTAAACCGAAGTGAATAAAGTATATGTTATAAATGAAATGTTTAACAATTGGTATAAACATTTCAGTTTCAAGATGACGGAAAAAGGTAACAATGATGCGGTGCCGACAGTCACCGAACAAATGAATGAAGTGATTGCCGAAGAGGTAGGGAAGGCAATCGAGAATAGTCTATCCGGTTTTATAGACAAGATCCAAAGTACGGTGCTTTCATTAGTTGAAGAACGGGTTAAAAGGTTGGAAGACAATGTCAACCTTGTGAAGGAAAAATCCGGAGAACGAAATAGTTGCTCGTACAAAGAGTTCATGGCGTGTAAACCCCCAATTTACAACGGGGAGGTTGACCCGATAATATACCAAAGATGGCTAAGTGATGTCGAAGGGGTGTTTGAAAGGACCCACTATGACGTAAGCGATTTTGTGGCTTACGAAACGGGCCAGTTAAGGGGTCAAGCCAAGGATTGGTGGGATAATAAGAAGAAGGAGATTGGAGCCGAAGCGGCAAGGGCTATGACGTGGGACGAGTTTAAGGCACCATTCCTTAAACACCACAGTCCCAATGCAGTCATCAACAGAATCAAGGAGGAATTCATCCAGTTAAGGCAAAAGGGTGAATCAATTGATAAGATCACGGGTATTTTCATGGATAAGCTGAGATTCTGTGATGAGTTAGTGACTACCGAAGAGCAGAAGATAGGCTACTATTATAATATGCTGAGCACTGAATATCGGGAGTTCATGACTCCCTCGAAGTACGACACCCTCACGGAAATCATTAACACCGCCCAGGAGCAGGAGATTGAGTTAAAGAAACAAATAGAGAGGGACGAACGAAGGGTGCAGGATGTGAATCCAAGTCCGACAAAGAAGGCGAGAACAACGGAGTCGGCAAGAAAATCTGATGTGAATGGCGGATCGCCAAGTTGCAAAGTGTGTGGAAAGGGACATAAAGGCGAATGTCGTTTCAAAGACAAACCGTGTCTCATATGTGGAAAGACGGGGCACACGGCTTCCCTGTGCCCAGGAAAAGTTTCTGTTTGCTACAAATGTTATCAACCGGGTCATAAGAAATCCGAATACCCAGAATTGATCGGAAAGAAAGATAACAAAGAATCTCCAGCAGAAAATCCAAAGGCGAAGGCCAGATCCTTCCAACTAACCGCGGCTGAAGCGAAGACAGAACCCGATGTGGTCTCAGGTATATTCGCAATAAACTCAATTCCTGCACGTATATTATTTGATACAGGTGCGAATAAATCCTTTATTTCACATGGATTTATTCGACATCCTTCATTTGTATTGAGGAAATTATCTATGCCCTTAGAAGTTGAAATAGGGGACAACAAGAGTTTTATAGTGTGTGATGTTTGTCAAGATTGTAAATTGAGTATCGATGACGAAGAATACTCAATAGATCTAATCCCGATGTCGATGGGAGAATTCCAAGTGATTGTTGGGATGGATTGGTTATCCCGACACCACGCAAAAGTCGTGTATTTCCGTAAAGAGATAAAGTTAACATCTGCGAGCGGAAAACACATTACTATCTATGGAGAGAAAGGAGGCAACCCTATGATATGCTCGATGTTAAAAGCTCACAAGCTTATGAGGCATGGATGTAGAGCATTTATGATATACGCGAATGTACCAGGGAAAGAAGTACCAAAGATTGGAGAAGTACCGGTGGTACGTGATTACGGAGACGTGTTCCCGGAAGACTTGCCCGGAATACCGCCCGAACGGGAGGTAGAGTTCGGAATCGAATTAATTCCGGGCGAAACCCATAGCCAAGGCGCCGTACCGACTCGCGCCATCGGAGTTACAAGAATTAATGTCGCAAATTCAAGACTTGCTCGATAAAGGATTTATAAGGCCGAGTGTGTCTCCTTGGGGCGCACCGGTATTGTTCGTGAAAAAGAAAGACGGGAGCATGCGAATTTGTATCGATTACCGGGAGTTAAACAAACTCACGGTGAAGAATCGATACCCGCTCCTGAGAATAGATGATTTATTCGACCAACTACAAGGTACGAATTGGTTCTCGAAAATTGACCATAGATTAGGATACGATCAATTACAGGTCAAGGAAGAAGATGTACCGAAAACGACCTTTTGTACCTGGTATGGGCACTACGAGTTCCTCGTGATGTCCTTCGGATTGACGAATGCACTCGTGGCTTTCATGGATCGCATGAACTGTGTTTGCAAGCCTATGTTGGACAAGTCGGTAATCGTGTTTATCGACGACATTCTAGTATATTCGAAAAATGAGGCGGATCACACGCATCATTTACAGGAGGTGTTAGAGACCCTCAGACGGGAAAGACTGTATGCAAAGTTTTCGAAGTGTGCCTTCTGGTTACGAGAGGTACAATTCCTTGATCACATCATTAGTGCCGATGGAATATTAGTAGACCCGTCAAAGATAGTAACCGTGTCGAAATGGAGCCTTCCAAAGAATCCTTTGGAAATTAGAAGTTCTTAGGGCTTGCGGGATACTACAGGAGATTCATTCAAGATTTCTCCAAGATTTCTTCGCCGCTAACTAAATTAACTCGCAAGGAGGAAAGATTTATATGGGGAGTTAAATAGGAAAAGGCGTTCCAATCACTAAAGGAGAAGTTAACTCACGCTCCGGTGTTAACGTTGCCGGATGGAGTCGACAATATGGTTGTCTACTCGGATGCGTCAAATTCGGGGCTCGGATGTGTCTTGATGCAACAAGGCAAAATTATAGCTTATGCCTCGAGGCAACTAAAGGTGCACGAAAAGAAATACCCCACGCATGATCTTGAATTGGCGATGGTGGTATTTGCGCTAAAAATATGGAGACATTGCTTGTATGGGGTGAAGTGAACTATATTTACCGACCACAAGAGCTTAAAATACTTCTTCGATCAGAAGGAGTTAAACATGAGGCAAAGGCGATGGTTGGAAATGGTAAAGGATTATGACTGCGAGATACACTATCATCCCGGGAAAGCCAATGTTGTGGCGGATGCCTTGAGCAGGAAAACAGATTATGTTCCAATACGAGTACGGTCGATGCAGCTTGTTGTGACCTTGGGTTTACTTGAACAAATTCGAGGAGCACAAGTCAAGGCGATAAAAGAGGAAAATTGGAAGAGTGAAGGAATCGTTGGCTAGTTGGAAGAGTTAACGGATAATAATAATGGGTTGAAACCCGGTTTGGCAGAATATGGATTCCTAACTCATGTGGAGTTAAAAAGCTTCTACTTGATGAAGCACACAAAAGCCGTTACTCCAACCATCCGGGAGTGAACAAGATGTATAATGACTTGAAACAAAATTACTGGTGGCCCGGAATGAAAATGGATGTGGCTAAGTATGTTGAAAAATTCTTGACATGTTTACAAGTCAAGGCGGAACACCAAAGACCCTATGGCAAGCTTCAGCCATTGGATATTCCAGTTTGGAAATGGGAACATATCACCATGGACCTGTTGACCAAACTATCAAAGACGAACCGAGGATTTGATGCTATATGGGTGGTTGTTGATAGACTGACGAAAAGTGCTCACTTTATTCCTATACGTGAGACTTATACGTCAGAAAAGATGTCGGAGGTGTATACCAATGAGATAGTGGCACGCCACGAAGTACCGGTATCCATCGTGTCTGATAGGGATACCCGGTTTACTTCAAACTTCTAGCGAGATTTCCAAGTCAGATGGGAACGAAACTATTTATCAGCGCTGCATACCATCCTCAGACGGATGGGCAGAGTGAAAGAACGATACAGACATTAGAAGACATGCTGAGGGCGTGTATTATCGATTTCGGGGGCAGTTCGGACGTGTATTTACCGTTAGCAGAATTCTCTTATAACAACAGTTATCATGCCAGTATCGGCATGGCCCCATATGAGATGCTATATGGTAGAAAATGTAGAACCCCGGTGTGTTGGGGTGAGGTGGGTCTGCATGAACTGGCCCATAAAGATGTAGTTTGAGCAACTAATGGGAAAATTGACGTGGTTCGAGCTCATTTGAAAGCGACCCAAGACAGACAGAAGTCTTATGCCGACAAAAGACGAAAACGGATTGAATTTCAGGTGGGCGACAAAGTTACGTTGAAAGTGTCCCCATGGAAGGGAATTATCCGGTTCAGGAAAAGAGGGAAATTAATTCCGAGGTTTATTGGACCATTTAAAATCATAGAACGGGTTGGCAAGGTAGCATATCGCCTTGAATTACCGGAAGAATTAAGCGGAATCCATGGCATTTTTCACGTGTCACAACTTCGAAAGTGTCTAGCTGAGGAAATGGCTTATATCTACTACGATGACATCAAGGTGGACAATAGCCTTAATTATGCGGTAAAGCCAATTGAGATTCTAGATCGGAAGGTTAAAGGGTTGCGGAAGAAGAAAATTGATCAAGTGAAGATCAAGTGGGAGTATAGAAAGGGTTCGGATACTACATGGGAATCTGAAGAGGAGATGCGACTTCTCTACCCAATATTATTTGGTACGTATTTCAGTTTTGAGGACGAAACCCTTTTAAGGGTGGTGGACTTGTAACACCCCTAAAATATAAACCACTTGGGCTAGCTCAAGTGGCCACCGACATTCTTGCTAAAGTCTCTCGGGGACCCTCATTTGGAGAGGTCTCGGGTTCGATCCCACTCGAGTACGACCAGAGGATATTTTCTGCCAGGGATCTTTGTCGGGTAGTGAACTGGGAGGGGAGATCCCCTCCGCGGTCGGGGTTACCGTGCAAATTAACCTTTTTTTTATTTTAAATTCGATGTTGTTAATAAATGAAATGAACTAACTAGGAATAAAAATAACCTAGTTAGATAGAAGTCTTGTGATAATACATTAGTGTGTTAGAAACACCTAAAATAATAACCAGGCAATACTTGGGGGACCAAAGTTGTAAAGTTTGAAACTAATATCATTAAAACAAAAATAAACACACCACACACACACTCGAGTGTGTGTCTGGTTCGAACAAAACACAGGGGGCGACCAAAGAACCTCCATCAAGCCCTAGTTCATGCTAATTGTCCAAATTGAAGACCAAATTCTGTTCCAAATCGAAATCCGAGCATAGAATAGTGATCTCCTTAGTAAAGGGGTCATAGGGTATGTAAAATTTCATAGAAAAGTTCCATCTAAATTTCTGGATGAACATAAGAAATTCGAAATTAATGTTGAATGATTGTTGTATGGATGAATTTGAAATGAAATAGTGCCTAGGAATAAACCCTAGTCATTAGATTGTTGAAATTATGCTCAATACTTGTGAATTCCATAATCACCAATGTAGGTGATTAGTGGGTTTTGTAAAAGCATGTTAAACACTAGGATTATAGATATCATTCTAGTGTATTTTGAACTCTGGGAAGTAAAGTCAGATTTGTAGATGTGAAAATTGGCATGAATTTGTCTAATTGATGTTTAATCTTAGTTAAATGACAAGTTATGAACTTGATTGTAAATTGTGTGAAATCATGTCGCTTGAAGTTGTGTTTTAGAATAAGGATTTGTATTAGTTTAAGGATTTGTAGAAATGCCTAAAAGAAAGCCTAATGTTGAAAATTTGAATCAAAACGCATACTTGTATATTTTGGTGAATTATGCATGGAATGTTAAGAAAAAAGTTCTAAATAATTCGTGCTTGAACTCTATAGGAAAGGAAACCAGAACGTTGAGCGGACAAGCCGGTGGTGACACACGTTTGAAAGGAGCGCTTTATTTGGTATGTAACCGTGATTTCGTTACATTATGTTATTTGAACATTATAGTCGCTTGAAGTTGTGTTTTAGAATAAGGATTTGTATTAGTTTAAGTGTTGATAATCACTACTTAACTGAACAAGTCAAGACTAGATTAGGAAACGTTTGGTTATTGTTGAAATGGTGGATTTCATAAATCAGCCAAACGGGTCAAATAAACGTGTGTTTAATTGATACTATGAAAATGTTGAAAGATCTCTTGGTGATTGTAGATCATAAGAGCGTAAACCGTGGAATTTTTAATGATATGCCAAAGATCGTAAGCCTCGGAAGATGGGTAAATACGCCTTGTGGTCATAATAATATTGGTGGTAGAATTGATGCAAAACTATGCGGGTCGAATAAATACAACAGGGATTTATAGACCTTCATTCCGTAAACTAAAATTTTGATATGATAATCATGATATATGCGTTGGTAATTTAATTACGAACGCGTAGGAAAAAGAATCACCTAAAAGGGACACTTAGATAGAAAGTTATGCAAGTTTGAAATCGGAATGGTGAAAAACGGAGCTGGGCAGGAAATGCAGGTCTCAAACATGCACCTGCTGGAAAATGGGTTCCCTCGCGGCACGCGACAGGGAACACCAAACCCTGCGCGACACGCGGGAGCGCTCGCGGGGCGCGTAAGATTCAAGTGATTCTGTCGCGTGGCGCGACAGACTATGTTTCGAAAATTTTTATTTTTTTATTTGTTTGATATTAGAACTAGTTTATATGTGTTTTAACATTGTCAAAACTAACATTTGATGTGGTTTTGACATTAGGTGACGTTGGTCTCATTCCGGATGGCGATCAAGCAAGAATCCAAGAACCGAACACTATATTTTGAAGCTTCCGCTCTAATCTAACCTTGTTTTGTAGACACACATCCAAACGTCGAATGTTTTAAACTAGTTGGATAGTTAACTAAATTTCTATTATCGTGTAAGTTTGTTAACGTAACTAAGTTTTGTGCAAGTGATGCATTTATTTTAAAAATGCGCTCTTTTATATAAAAACTTTAATTTAAATGAGACGGGTGTTACACAAACATGATGTCTGGCCTAGAAGCAGTTAGGTACAATAAAGACCCAATCATGCTTCTATATAAAGTTTGATTAACCAAATCATCCTTCTCATCAGACATGACTATCTTGGTGGTTGCCATAGGTGTACTACATTGTTTACAATCATTCATCTCAAATTTGGTTAACAGTTCTGTTGCATACTTGCTTTGATGAATGAAAGTGCCATTTTGCAGTTGCTTAACTTAGAGACCAAGAAAGCACTGTAGTTCACCCATTGCACTCATCTCAAACTCAGCTGTCATGAGTCTTCTGAACTCTTCACACATTTTATTACATGTACTTCCAAAAATGATGTCATCCACATAAATTTGGACAATCATCAAATCTTTTCCTCTCCATTGTAAAAATAGTGTTTTGTCAATTTTACCTCTTGTGAAACCAATAGAGATTAGAAAAGTGGAAAAAGTTTCATACCAGACCCTTGGTGCTTGTTTCAGGCCATACAAAACTTTGTTTAGCTTGTATACATGATTTTGATTAAATGGATCCTCAAAACCAGGAGGTTGACAAACATGTACCTCTTCTTGAATCTTACCATAGATGAATGTACATTTGATATCCATCTGAAACACCTTGATGTTGTGGTTGACAGCAAAGGCTAAGAACAGTCTGATAGCTTCCAATCTAGCTACAGGGGCAAAAGTTTCATCATAATCAATGCCCTCTTCCTGTCTAAACCTTGAACCACAAGCCTAGCTTTATTCTTGACAACAATGCCCCTTTCATCAGTTTTGTTTTTGAAGACCCACTTTGTGCCAATAGGACTTATACCCTCTGGCAGTGGTACAAATTCCCATACTTGTTGTCTTTTAAACTGTTGGAGCTCCTCTTGCATAGCTTCTACCCAACTGTTGTCTTTTAGTGCCTCTTGGTACTTGACTGGGTGATTGAGTGATAGAATGCCAGCAAAAAGACAAATGTTTTGAGATTGACTTCTTGTGAGAACCCCTTCATTGATGTTGCCAATGATTTGATCTGGTGGATGAGACTTCATGAAGATTAGATCTCCCTTGTATGGAACAATGGCATTAATGTGTGAAGGCTGCAGATGGGAATCATCTGAGCTAACATCTGTTGGTGACTTTTATGATCCAACATCTGTTTGAAATGGAGGTGGAGGGATAGGAGGAATGGGTGTGGTACAATGTTGATTTTTATCCACTGTTGGCAGATTTTTATCAACAATGGTTATGGATGATGTGGTGGCAGATGTTAAAGGGATACTTTGATCAACAACTGTTGATGCAGTAGTGGTTGAGCTTTGACAGCTGTTTTGAACATCTGTTGCTTTGGTGGTGGATGTGAATTTGTGTTGTGGAATTACAACTTCATATCCATAGTCTTGTGATGGAGATTGTGGTGTACCTGCAGGGTTAGTCTTAACAGACACATCTTCAAAAGTAAATTTATCAAGATCAAACAATTCAGCAGGGTTAGCTGGGATTTTTAGTGATGAAAGTTCATTGAACTTTACATTCAGATTCTCTTCCACACACCTAGTCCTTGTGTTAAACACTTTGTAGGCCTTGGCAGTGGTTGAGTATCCCAGGTGATAATCACAATCTACTTTGGCTGCAAATTTTGAAATTGAATCTTTTAGGTTTAAGATAAAACATGGGTAGCCAAAGATTTTGAAATATGAGATCAGTGGTTTCATCTTGAACAGAGTTTGATAGGCAGTCTTTTGATGCCTGGGGTTGATCAAACCTCTGTTCTGCACATAGCAAGCAGTGTTTATAGTTTCAGCCCAAAAAGTTAAGGGTAAACCTGAATCTGCAAGCATTGTTCTGGCAGCTTCAATTAAAGTTCTATTTTTCCTTTCAACCACCCCATTTTGCTCTGGTGTTCTTGGGATGCTGTACTGCCTCATAATCCCTTTTGACACACGAAACACATCCAACTCCTTGTTTCTAAACTCTGTTCCATTGTCACTCCTAAAGATTTTTACTGGCAAGTCAAATTGCTTTTCAACATGTTTGACAAAGTCTTGCAAAATTCCTGCAGTCTCATATTTAGAATGTAAGAAGTAAGTCCATGCAAACCTAGAAAAATCATCTACAATGACCAAACAATATCTTTTCTTTTTCAAGCTCATGATTTTTACTGGGCCCAACAAATCTATGTGTAGCATTTGCAAACACTTGGTTGTTTTGGACTACTCAATGGACTTGTATGAGCTTTTATGGTGTTTACCTTTTAAACAGGAAACACAATGCTCAGAAGAAGTGAACAATTTTTGTGGAAGACCTCTTACAAGGCCTTGTTTTAACAAAGTAGTGATTGTCTTGAGATTTGTGTGCCCCAATCTTCTGTGCCATAATTTTGTCTCTTTGTTAGAGGCAGCTGAGAACAGACAAGCATCAGTCATTGGACTCTCTTTTGACAAATCAACTACATAAACATTGCCATTCCTTTGAGCAACAAGTTGAGTTTTTCCATTGGCTTTTATTTCTTCAATCTTTTTGACCATTTCTGGTCCAACAATCTTGCAACTCTCCTTAGTAAAGAATGACCCATAGCCTTTGTCACTCATTTATGAGACACTAAGGAGGTGGAACTTTAGATTGTCAATGAGATTGACATTTTCAAACTTGACTTTTCCTGACTGAACTGTTCCAGACCCCAACACCTTTCCCTTAGAATTGTTACCAAAAGATATATCACCCCCTCCATGAGTTTTGAATTCTTTGAGTAGGGCTTTACATCCAGTCATGTTCCTGGAGCCTCCACTATCTACATACCAAAGACTATCTAAGCATGCAGAAGCTCCCTGCACATCAAGTAAACAATTAGTTTAGGAGGGTCTCCAAAGCCAATGAGGATTTGGATGGGGTTACAACAGAGTCAGTATCAAGTCCAGTTACATGGATAGTGGTTAGCTCAGGGGTTTGAACAGTTTTTGAACAATGTTTCTCTAACCACTGTTGTGGACCATTTCCTGCCAGATGTTGAAATCCAAAAGGATGCCTGTTCACTTTTGGTTTAGAAGGCCTTTTGTAGGCCTCATAAACATGTGAGACCCTTTGGTATGGGGGTTAACCTCTTCCTCTTTGGAATTGATTGGCAAGTGGTGCATCTGTCACCTGAACATCTCTTGGAGCAGAGTTTTTGTTCAGCTGTTTTGTAACAGCTGTTTGGACATACATAAATGGTTGTTGTTTCATGATGGGTTGTTTTGATGAACTCATGGGTGTTTTTGAAGTGTATTCTTTTCTTTTAACCTCAAAAGTTTTGAGGTGCACACACTCATGAGTAAGATGGTTGGTTTTTCCACAGATGGTGCAACTTTTTGCAGGCTCAATTATGCTTGTTTTGTTAACGTCATAGGCTTTTAAGTGAAAACAATCTTTTGTAGAATGATTTTTCTTTTCACAAAAGTCACAAAACAAGTTTTTAACCTTTTCTCTTTTTTTTCCTCTTTTCAACCTCCTTTGCAACAGAGTTTTGAACCACTGTTGGGATGTCTTTGAGAGGAATGACTTTGGCCTTAGGTGCTTTCACACCTTCAACTGTGGAAAAATCTATGGGTTTGAAATTCTCAAGGATGTCACACTCATCTGACCAGGTGGGTTTGAATTAATATTTTTCAATCTCTTCAAAGGTTGATGACCCCTCTGGTTTTTCCAAAATGATTTTGTTGCCATTTTTATCAGTTATTTTGATTTCTTGACCATCCTTGTTTGTTGGTATTATCTCAACAGACCCAGACTCATTTACAGCAGTGTTTTCAACTTTGTCATTTTTCCTGAAACCTATGCTAAATTTTACATTGCTTTTGATCTGTTTCTCTAACATCAGCTCATAACCTTTGTAGGATTCCACCCATTTTTAATAAGTGATTTGGGTGGATTCCAACTCCTTTTTGCAAGCATGATATTTCTCTAACATGGCTTGAAGTTGGTCCTTGGTTATGCTGTGTTCATGTTTAAGACTGCTGATTTCATTATCTTTTTCAAACAATTTGTTTTTCAGTTCTTTAACAGACTTTTCAAATTGTACTTCAACTTTTAAAATCTTGTCTCTAAGGTTTTCATTCACCTCTTTAACATTAGCAAATGCTATGATGCATTTGTCTGAACATAGGTTTTTCAAGACCTGAGGTGATACCTTAGCTGCAGCCATCATGGCATAGTCACAGACATTCTCACAAGCACTGGTGTCCTTCTCCACTTCATCTTTATACCAGGGATCAGCAAGAGGTTCTAACAGTGGTTTGGGTTCCTTTTCTAATAGCTGTTCACCAACAACAACAGTAACCACTGCTTCAGCAATTTCACCCACTGTTTCAGCACTGGATTCTCCCTCTTCAGTTTTCAACCCTTCTGGATTTGACTCTAAAGTTGCAAAACAAAATTCATCACAAGGAGCATAATTCTTGGCAAATAGAGAAAAGTTTTCATCAGATAACTCGTCAGGCATGCTACTCCAATCAACAAAGCCTTGAGTAAAGAAGCTTTGCTGACTGGCCTCTGCTGGAGCAGATGTTTGTGCAGCATGTTGTGGTGCTGGTTGTTTCACTTGAACCTGAGAGACTGGGGCTTGGACATACTGAATTTGTGTGACAAGGGCTTGAACATATTGTACTGGAACAGGTGTTACAGGGTGTGCATAATGAGCAGTGTTTACATGAGCAGCAGGGGTATATTTGGAATAGTGCACAGTGGTTTATGTGTTTTGAGGTCTAGGGCTAGGATGTCTTATGATTGGTCTACTATTTTGGCTTCTACATTCTCTAGCAAAGTGTCCTAGCCTGTTACACTTGTAGCAATTTAGTTTTGATTTATCCAACCCCACTTTTAGTTCCTATGTAACCTTGGAAATTTTCTTCCTGTTCTCTTATAAAACTCGCTGATTCTTACACTCAGAAGTGCCAGTTGATGCAATATGTCCATTTCCTCCAGATCAGTTGGATCAAAATGCTGGAGATCATTGAGTTCAAAGTATAAGTTGTCAAAATTCTGGTTTTCTCCATTTGCTGTAAAAGCATAGTTGGATGAGTAAGAATCAGAGTTGTTAAAAGCTCCATCAGCAGTTATGTCAATGTAATGATCATAACTCTGATCCTTACTACTACCAAATTCTTCTTGACCCAGAAGCGCTGTGTTACCAAAGGTGTAATCATTAGCAACCTTCCTAGACTCTTGTAACTTCTTTTTCTGGTACAACTCTCTCATAAGTGAGGAGTCGACCATGAAGTTGGGTCATACTTAACTCTTTGAAACCAACAGAATTTCTGGTTACAAAAGCAATTGTGTCCCATTTGTCAAGTAATGATCTTAGAAACCTACTATTTAGAGTTGATTTTGCAAATTCAACATTAACAAGTTTAAGTTCACTAATGAGACAACTAAAATGTTCAAACTGTTTTGTTAGTGATTCTCCTTTAACATGGCAAAATGTTTCATACTGTTGATTCAAAACCTCCCTGTTATTTTCTATCACCTCTTCTGTTCCACCGAACTGCTCTTTGAGAGCTTCCCACAGCTCTTTGGCGCTGTTACAATGTAACAGTCCAGCATAAATGTCATTTGGAAGAGCTGAGGCTACTATGCTAAAAGCCTTTGCATCTAATTCACTTTTTTGAAAGTCTTGTTCTGAGTAGTTTTCAAGGCTTTTAGGCACAAAGCCTTTGGGATCTTCAGTACTAGGCACCATTGGAACGTGTGGTCCAAAGATGACTGACTTCCAACAGCCGGTGTTTTGCTGAGCTAACACATGGCCCATCCTACGTTGCCAGATATTTTACTCCAATCTGACAAGCATAGGTGGCTTGAATAGTGTTCCGGTGTTGTGAGGGTCGTGGGATTGTGATGTCATCTTGGTTGATTTTACAAAAGTTTTCGAATAATCAACTTTGTACGTGATTACCTCTTACTCTGTTTTTTCAACTGATACGAACAATTTAAAGTATCAATAGATATGAGCTGAACTTTTATGTCAAATTGATTGTTAGATCGAATTTGACTGTCCTATGCTCTGATACCAATTGTTAGGATCTGAGTTTCTTTAGATTATGTTGTTCAACATAAATGGAAGATGAAACAGAGATTAATGTGCAGCGGAAATGGAAATAAACTTTAGAACACAATAAAAGAAGAATAGTTTTCAGCAAACATGATTTCATTAGTCGAATGATTGTATCAATTACAAAGATCAACTATGCATGCATGCAACGCTAAACTCCCCCTCAGCCTGAGCTCACTGATTTGTTCGTATAAGATGACTTGGTGCAAAAGAGCTAATAGAACAGTACATGTACTCTTCTATTTATAGTACAATCCAAACCACTGAGCATCTAAGCTGATGTCACCTAGTTAGTGACAACTAACAAACTAACAAACTCTAAACACTGATGCATGCAAACACTAATTACAATAAACAACTGATTATATAAACACTGATGCAGCTTCCCACTGTTGTAGCCTAAGCACTAATGTTGAGGATCAGTGCTTTCTTCAAAGAGTGATCAGACCTTGAATCAACAATGCTTTAATCTTCATCAGTACTTGAGAGACAGCAGTTGTTAGGGCTTCAATCTTTATATTTCATCAGTTCTTTGACTAACAGTTGTTGTGAAGATCAGCACTTAGAGTCATCAGCTGATCGATAACCACTGTCATTGGGGAAAGTCTAGGACAAGCACTGCTTATTGTGATCAACTGTTGAGAACTAGTTTTGGCTTTCCATATCATTCGTTCTTCTGGCTTGATTGCATGGGCCAACAGTTAAAGTGTTTATGCAACAAAAATACCTCGAATCCTGGATTCAGTTATCAATTTACTTGGCTTAAGCTGGTGGATTGATATTGATCCATATAATATTCTAATTTTTTAACTGTGTGTTTTGTAATTAGGCATTATTCAATTTATTGCCACCTAATGATTATATATTTGCATTGCTAGTGTTAGGAGGCGATTGGTTGATACACTAACAAAAAAGGATTAATCGCCATTAGTTGGTAATCGGTTGTCGGACCTAAATTCATAGTTGGTCAAAATCTTTTGAAGTATTAGAAAAATTATACTTGTTAATCCAATCCGATTAATAAAATTGAGAAATTATATATAAAATTTTGTATATATATAAGTATGAAAAATGAAAAATATATTTCCAATCCAATCGATCCCGATTAATCGCTAGTTGGCAGCCCATCGCCCGACTAACGCCTAGTAATCTACAACCATCAGCACATGTAATTTCTTTTGGTATAGTGTTTGATAATTGGTTAGTGCCATATGCTCTAAGATATCTAATATATGTCCTAAATGCAGTTGATGATTAAAGATGTTGCTGGGAATTTTGGTCGGCAAGTGAGTCTCTTGATACTTTATTACTTTATCCTTGCAAGAGTAAAAATGCATTTAAGTATTTAGTTAAGAAGTGGTAATTATCAATTATGCATATCTAAAGCGTTTAGTTGTGTGATTGTTGATTTTGGGCTTGTCATTGTGTTCATTTATATGTGCTCTCATTTTAATTAAACTTAAACTAGCTATACCATTCATACGTGTCATTGAATTTTGCAGGAAAGTGGTGGTATTATAATGTGTGCAAGCTATAATCCCAGTGGGCCTGAATAACCTGAATTTTGATTGATTATTTGAGTAAGTATTTTCTGACATATATTTAAAATAACTAAAACTGTAACAATACTTATCTTCTACTCCATTTGTCATGAAAAATGAAATGTGTGACTCCATAGTTCATATAAACATTCAACTATAGCAAAACTTAATTTAGATCCTTCACTGGTGACAAAAAAGGAATTAATATACCAAAATCAGTAACAAGTCAAAGACAAAGTTTCATGATGTTATTGTGAACTCAAGTAATTTAGATTGAAATTTGCCAGGATGAAATGTCCTTATTTCCTAGCTAAATACACAATATGGAAACTTTTGCAGTTTTTATAAATGAGGATGATATATCATACATGCAATTATATATCTTGCTTAGTTAGTTGCCTGAATCTCAGCAAAGACTCAAAGAAAGAAAAATTGTGCAAGTTGACTATCAAAATGACAAGTTCAACTTGTCTTAGCAATCAGTTGTATAGCTAATCAGTTATCTATAATGAACTAAGATTAAATCAATGCCTAAACTTATCTTAGCAATCAGTTGATCATCAAACAAGTTTCGAATCATAGAAGAAATTTGGTTCTTAAGCTCAGATATGAGTGAAGAACTAAGCTATTGTCACACCTTCGCTTGAAGAGGGTTCTAATAGAATATCATAGAAAGAGTGCTCAATATCCAGCAATGCGACTAAAACTATGGAGAGTTAATGATAGGTAGGATGAGAAAAAAAGCATGGCATTTTGACAATAGAAAGAAAAAACAATAAAGAATCTTTTACGTGGTAGTAACTTTAAAAAAAGGATGCAAAGAGTTTAGGCTTTTGCTAAAAGATGACAAGTAGTTAATTTAGATTTTAGGCAAATAATGTTATACAGAGGTTAACACGATGAGGTATTTGATTAGAATACCTGTCTTCCTTCATGTGAAAATTTGTGAACATATGCAAAAGTTTATGATAAACACTATTTGTTGAACAAAGATTAAAACCAAAAAAGTTCAAACACTTCATATAAAGCGAAATCATGCCAACTTATTTTTCTTATGAAGTTAAACTTAAACAACATAACTCCAAAATACAATAAATTAATGATGTTCACTCGACATCCAAATTTGATAGTTTCTAACTAGCTGGTTGGCAGATACAAAAGCATATCCAACCGCAACTGCTACACCGCTAGTTAACAAATATATATCAAATCTTAATGCGGTGCTCCAGTTCGCCTGTGACTTTCTATGTTAGAAAAGATTAAGATAAAATTAGTATTATCGAAAGAGAATTGATAGTTTAATATGTGAAAGACTGAATGTATGCTTGCCATAGTTTCATGTTTTTGATTCTAATATATGTTATGATAGCCAATTCAAAATAATATGGATAATGTATGTTGTATAAAACAAACAGAGCTATGAGTTGTTAGATTTTCAATTGAGTACTCCAATAATTTTGCAGATGAGCTTGGAGCTAGTCTGGTATGTTACAAATGTGTAATATCTTACAGTTATATAATATCGCATGTTATAAAACTAATTATGGATTGATGTTAATGCAGGATTCGATATGTAATGGAATGCCACTAGAAGATTTTGGGCACAGTCATCCTGATCCTCGTTTGACATAAGATAATGAGTTTTATCAAGATTTTTGAACATGAAAACTTATATATCTTTCGGAAAGCATTTAAACTTTCATCTTTATAAGATATACAAATATTTGGTCAACCTTATATATAGTGCCAATGGGGTTGTGCTAGCATGGTTGTCTATAATTACATACTGAAACATAAACAAAAAATCTGGTCTAACGTTGTAAACGGGCATCGGGCAACTTATGGCAGGAACTGTTTCTCTAGAAACAATTATGAAGTAATTATTTTTTATATACTATCAATTTTACAACACTTCTCTTTTTCATTCTACAATCTGACAAGAGTCTGAACTCTGAAGGGACCAATGAAATGATTAATGACCATAGTGACTTGAACTCTAAAAGCAAAAAAGGCGACACACATACGATGAGTTTTCAGCTCATTGTTTTAATATAAAATTTTGAAGCGTTTGATCCTTAAGGTGGTAAACCACACTCTTCAACTTGCTAATGACTTCAAATACACGGATCCTGTAAGTTGATATGTGTGCGCATGCGTTCTCTACCTGTTTTTTTTTTTTGCAGTTTTAATTCTAATGCACACATCAGCTGAAATTTTTTGAAAGATAAGTAGATGGTAATGTAGCTACAAAGTAAGATGTTTGGTTTATCTTTCACAGACGGGTCAAAATCACATTCCGTTTATTAATATGCATCAGCTTTATGTTTATACATAGTTTCATTCTCTTATCTAAATAAAAAAAAAACGTAATGCCGGTGAAACGGTTAGAATCTACATTGAATGACTTGAACCTGACGTCTCAAAACATGACATGGATGTCCAGGTGGCACTGAAAACCTTTGATAGGTTTGTTCACAATATGGTTATTGATTATGTTGTGTTGTCTTGATTTCATGGGTTCATTTTTTCTGGATCTTTCTTTGAAGTTTGTCTCGTACTTGGTTGTAAAAAGCACGAGGTGCTCCTAGGCGATTCGGTCCCCGAAAGCCAAGTTGTGAGGTGAGAGCTTCACGTTGCTGTAAGTATAACCAAATAAGCTTTATATATAACCAAAAGTTGCGTGTGTCTCATCCCTATTATATATTTACCCTTTATTATAAAGTAAACCATTCATAATCTTATAATCCCTTTTGTTGTTTTAACATAATTTTGAGCAATTTGACTTAGATGTAAGTGAGGTGTCGCCTCAAGGCCCTGAGGCTTGTGCGAGGTGCTTTTAAAACACAAGTCTTGTTAGCTTTGTCTATAGCTTGTACCAATTATTCAATCATGATCGGGTGTGTTTCCACTCCGATACAAACCCAAGTGATATCGTGGTAGCATACGCCGAAGACACCAAGTCTTTAATCGACATGTTGGTTCCATATGATATGATGTTTGGAAGTAATATCATATTATCATGTCCCACTTTATATCTGCATAACATTGTGATATATGACCATTCCACCATCATGTTAGTTGCATTTAGTGATGGACCATTAGGTATGCCTTTTGCCCCCATGTAACTTTGTCTTGTACTAGATTGACTTACTTTTGGTGTTTATCTTGTTACTGGTTTGAGATAATGCATGGGACTCGTAGGTTTTCTATTTCAAGTTGAATATGGTCAGTGGAAGTTTCTTTATAGGACTTCTTGACACGCGGTTTACTTGCTTGGTCTATAATGTCTATATTGCGTGAACTTTTTGAAAACCATAGAACTGGATTGAACAACGACCGAACTGGCATGGACCTGTAGGCAATGGTTTGCATCAGTTTCTGGTTTTTGGCCTAGTTGGGCTTAAAATGTGTAAAACCGAGAACAACATGATTGAAACGATTGACCAATTAAAACCCTAAAAACTGGGATGACGTAAAGTATCATATAAGATTCAACCGTACAAATTGGACCGGACTAGACTGACTTGCTGAACTTGGAAATGTCTCTACATTGTGAAAAATGTGGAAAGCACAAAACATGACAATCGATCGTGTGTGTTACATGATCATATATGTTAGATAATCCTGCAAGTCAAAATTATTGTTATGTTTTGATTGCCCTACTATAACAACTCTCCCAAAATCCCTAAACATGTCCTATACATCCTAAAATACACCCTATATACGAAAAACGGGCCTTAAATACCTTTATATTTACAAAAATCAAATAAAACAAATTTTAGTGGGTTCTCGTGGGGCGCGACAAAGTCAAGGCAAGACTGTCACGAGCCGCGACAGGTTGACACCAGGCAAACCCTCGTGATGCCACGTGTCCTCATGCGTGTTGAAGCTAGGTCATGACTGGCCAAAGCTAAAGCCTAGCCTATGGCTCTTGCGGGCCGCGAGAGATTAAGCACAGGGAGGCACGGGGCGTGAGCCGCCCCTGATCAGACCCTATAAATAGATAGCTCAGTTTCAGTCGCTCACAATTTTCTTTCTCTCTCTCTAATATTAAAGATAAAACTCTCAGGAATAATACATGTGACAACTGTGCTCTGTAAACGATGTACGATGTAAAACCATATCAATTATCAATAAAACGATGTGTTTTGGTGTTAATATTTGTGTATTTGTGTTTGATGATTTTACGATTTGATTCTAGTTCGATTTCAAGCTTTAAATCGCTTTCTGGAAAGTTATACGCAAACTGATGCGTAAAGGTAATCAGTTTAACGCGAGAAACACTAGGGAATAGTGACATAGGCTTAACATACCTTAAATAACCTTTACATAACTTAGAAATAAGTTTTGGATGGTTTGGTGTGTCGAAATCAAGTTTATTCGATCGCAGGGACTATTTGTGTCAAACTACGAAAGTACGCCAATTCTTATAGTAACGAACATTCCGGAACTTGATCATAAGTTAAACATACCCTAAATATCCTTTACATAGCTTAGAAATAGGCTTTGAGGGGTTCGGTATGCGAAAATAAACTTTTTGATCAAACAGGGACTGAAAGCGTCAAAAAGTGCATAAGTTTACATTTTCGCACATATCTTACGTTCTGAACATCCCCGGACATCCAAAATTTTTTGTAATCATTAAAATATTTTATTTTAGAGACTGGAATGGAAAAATACTAATCGTCGCGTAATTTGGATCGTTTTCGCGTCCGTTCGAGTTTTCGTCGTAATTAACCGAACAACGCAACCGTACAACCAAACGAACCGACATCCGAGATGTTTTCAATCATATTTTAAGTTCCCTATACTTTAACTTCATTTTAGAGCCTTGAAATGGGGTTAACGGGGCTTAAACGAGTCAAAAATCAAGTTTTAAGCATGCAGGGACCTGTTTCGCCAAAAACTGAAACTTAGAACTGACCTCCCCCGAGCCACGCGCCAGCCCAGGTGTTACCTGGCGCGCCACGTGACAGGGACCAAAATTCAGCAACTCAGTTTCAGCAACAAGCTTGATTTAAAGGGTTGTTTATGCAAAATTCTCAATACCTGGAGCTGGTTTTGGATCCCCATTGTATTCAATACCATGTTCCACAAGTGTAGGGTCAAGATTTCACCTTCTATACACTTGGAATGATCTTGATGATCCAATCTTCTTATAAAATAGCAATGGGTTCTTCATTCATTCTTCACACTTGATCTCATTTCTGCTCTAAGTTGAAGCTCTCCCTTGTGAAGCTTCATACCTGAGTATTTTAAGATTAAATCTTCCTTGCTTGACCTTTTGTAAGCTTCTTTCATGATTTTTATGCTTTTCAAGCATGAAAGTCAAACAGTGTTTGACTTTCTACTTTGACCACGAGTTGGTCAACACGAAGTTCGTTTGAACTTTGCAACGTGAGCGTAATCACGATGGTTACAGCCCCTTGTGACTATACCTACTGATTACCACGTCGATTAGTCGAAGTGACGAGTCTAGGTTTCGGTCAAAATACGTGTTTATGCGTATTTCGCATCGAAACTATTTTCGGGTATCAAAACACTTTGTTTTGATATCAAACCAGTTTTCTAACTTAGTTAAACATGTTTCAACATGTTTAACTCATCACTTTTAGTCTAGTGCTTGTTTAGGGTCGTAAGATAAGCGGTCTTAACAACCGCTTAGACTTTCGAAGCCGACCCGTTTGGTCGATCGTTAGGATCCGACCAAGCACATTTAGTGACCATAGTTGTATAGGGAATAACCTTCCGAGGTTATACCTTATGGTCACTTAGTTTGATTAGTTGTATGATAGGTAGTTTATATGCCTTAGGAAAATGACCAAAATGCCCTTTTCATGCATAATTGGTATTTAAGCATATGTAACTTAACTTTTGCCACTTAACCTGATTATGCAACATATTTAAACATGTTAGGGCATATAATACTTGTCATAGGACTAGTTAGGCGTCTTGAACGCGCATTCGCGCGAACGACGCGTTAAAGTAGCATAGGCTACCTTAATGAGTCGTAACGGGTTGTAAGCACTTAGGATAGGTTCCGATTTAGAATGTAGGCTTTGTTAAACCATATCACATGAGTTCCAATACTTATTTGGTTTACGAGAACTCATTCTACCCGATCTTCCGATTTAGGTGTCGATTTATTAACTTAGTAACTCGATTACTAGGTGCTACTTGAATCCTTTGGTTTACTCGAGCTTTGCTGGTTCATTTAATCGAGGATACTTGCAATTCGATGTGAGTACATAGTTCTCCTATTTTACTGTTTTCATTTGTTTTGGGGTGATTCATATGTGTTAAACGATTTCGATGCTTTTAACGACGATTTCAAAAACGAATACTATTGTTTATATTAAACATAAACGATTTCGATAATGTGAACGAACTTGTTGGACGTATTTACATAACGAATCACATTCACTAGTTTTGGCCAAACCGACTAGTATTAGGTTATGGTGCCATAGGATCTGATAAATCCCGTTATCGGACTGCACCCATGGTTATGTATGGGGGTTACGTGGGTAACGACTAAACCTGTTAATTGTTAACTTACCCTTTGGTGGTTTGTTAATACGAGTTGAATGATGGACGAGTTACAAAGGTTTGAATGTTATAATCGAGACGACCAAAAGTAGTTTTCACAATTAAAACGAGAACGATTTGAACGATTGAACTATTGAAACGATTGAACGATTAGAACGATTTGAATGATTTAAACAAGTTAAACGAATTAAACGAACAATTGGTTTTTGGTTAGTGTTTAGATAACGAGACAGGTGTAATGTGATAAAAGCATGGTAGATACGCCGCTGGTACTTCTTATATATAAGTGCTTTTATCATATTATATTCCGTGGCGTTATTTAGTTCACTTGGATGAACGATTTTAAACGATATCACACAACGATGTTTACTAAACGATATAAACCATACGAGTTTTATTACGAGGACGATTTACAATTTGGTTTACTTAAACAAATGTTTTGGGTTAAGATTTATGGCAACGAGGTTTTTGAGTTGGTTAATCATATTGCAATACTAAACTCTTTTCAAAATAAGGTTTTCAACTATCGACTCTTGTAGTCAAACAAGGTGTTGCAACATGTAAACGAGCCATGAATCTGACACCCACACAAAACCTATGTGCTCGCCGGCATTTCTTTGCTGACTTTATTTTTTATATATCTTTCAGGTGGTGTCGAATGATGTTGATTGCGATTAGGATGCATGCTCACTTAGGACTGGACGAGGCCTTAGTGACTTAATAACGATGATAGACTATGTTTAACTTGTTTGTTCTGTTTCTAAGACAATGTCTAATGTTAATATTTTAATAAAACGAAACTTTTGATTCCACGGTTGGAAACAATAATTCTGCCACTCCACTCCCGATGTTTCCGCCACGGTTTCGTTGTTTTACACGGTCGGGGTGTGACAATACCCCTAAAAAGCGAAGCTCTGTCTCGTTGTAAGTATTATAACCCCCGGTTACCTATTAGTTACGCTGCCCGATTGATCTAGAGCTCCGTAACGCATGTCAAGGCTCTGCCTGACTCAGTCGTTGGAGTTCTATCTCGAGGGTATAGCTAATGTAAATTGAGTTATCTTACTAACGTGTGTGCATTGTTTAATTTAATAGATTATAACCAGGAACTCATCAGACAGCAGTAGTATTATCTAAAATAGAAAAGTGAGTACATCTGCTTTTTATGAGTCCAAATGTTTTACCAAAACTTCAATTATTTAAATTACATTTAACAGTGATTGAGTATTTGTGATTCTACAATTATTGTCGGTATGTTGGGGTTTTGTATACATTACTTGTTACTACATTGTGAGTAGTAGCATAACCACAAGACAGGATTGACAATACCATGGGTGGTAATTAGGTAGATATAAACAAATGTATTTGCGGATGCCCTCAATGTTGTATAGTGATAAAAAATATTTTTATTAAACTAGGATGCACTCGCCAGTATTTCTTGCTGATAAAACTTTTTAAAACGCATTTCAGGTAACGAAATGTGAAAGCCAAATAGAAGCCAGCTGGAGAGCACTGAAGGCTTGGAAAAGTGGCTATAAAAGTTACCTAAACAAGAAAGAAGTTTTATTTCAATAAAATAGGGTTTATCCCTATAAACATATTATAAATGGAAACTTGGGATTTTCACATGTATTTATTATTTTTAAAAGAATGGTGTTTTACTATGATAAACTGTTTCCTAACTACAGTCCTGATGTAAATTTCCGCTGCCAAATTAATATACACCGATACCACCAGCTCTGCGAGCTCGTGGCCGCCCGCCTCCCGGGGCAAGGGTCGGGGGTTGCGATAGAATGTGGTATCAGAGCTACAGCTACTAATTTAAGCCATAGAAGTGTTTTGCTGACACCAAAATTTTATCAATTATGTTAGGAAATAATCTATGTGATCATATGTATACATGGTTATTATTGTTTTGTGTTATTTGACAATCTGTTAGTTTACAGTATCAGTGAGCAAGGTACGTCTGACGCCTATCGTCACCTAGATAGTTCTCCTAAAAGTGAAGGAACTTTCTCACAGCCTACTCCTTCGGGGTATTCTGCTGATACAGAAGAGGGAATCTTCATATTTAAGGCGCAATCCGAGAAACCATTCCCTTCTAAAAAGAAAGGATGGCTCAGTCGGGGTGCACATGAGTGGAGAAAGCAAATGAGAAAGTTACAACAAAGAGCATTAGTAGCAGCCAAAAGGGAAGTGAATGCCCAGACACAAGACATAGTTAATTGACCATTGACAAACTTTCATATACTAGCCACCACTGTAGCAGATCCAAACCTAGACCAAATAATTGCACCACAACCATTGCCACTATTCCCAACCCAACCAATGGAGATAGAACTTAACCAAGGAAACCAATTACCCATACCAGCGTTTGACCCTAACGAGATACCTAGAATCTCAGCACCTAATCCTCTAGCATATGATCAATGGAATGATGACCATAGGGAATATCAGGAACTCTATCCACAGGAAGGACCGATACCAAATCCCATAGCACAGTATACCAACCTTAATCCTTTAGATCCGTATTGGAATGTCGATCAGTATGTCCAGGAGATATTAAACAACCCGTACCCATATGGAGAACCGATACCTCAGTACCCTGGCCCAGTACCCGCTCCACGACCACCTAAGAGTGACGAGAATGTGCTGGAACTCCGCATATATGGTGAGGAATTGATAGAAGGAGGAGAGAGGATAAGAAATATAGAAGAAAAGCTCATGTGGAAATACGATGAGCGAGAGATGCAATTCTGGATGAACAACCCTTAGTAATAATATATATATATATATATATATATATATATATATATATATATATATATGTGTGTGTGTGTGTGTGTAGTTTGAAAAACAAAATCATCATCAAATTAACTAAAATAGGTAACCTAATATCTATGGATGCATAACTAGCAATGTATTTATATTTCAGTTGTAGATTGTAATATATATATATATATATATATATATATATATATATATATATATGAAAAGAGTAAAAGTTGCAATGCTCGACGATTTTGATCAATTTGTTTGCCTGATTGTTTGCATTAAATCTTATCCTGTGATATTAATACCCGATAAATGTTTGTAAATCCAGATGGACAACGAAGTAAATCAGGAAAACTAGAATAATGATAATAATGGAAACCAAATAGATAACAGTGCCATCCAACACATAGTAGCACAAGGAATCATCGATGTTATGCCATATATCATCAAGACTGTTAAAGAAGCAGAAAATAATAAAACTAACAGTGGAAGTAAACGACCACCTACTGTACCTAGTCACAGCGTGAATAATGGACCGTTACTCCAATTACCTATTCCAAAAAGAAGAAGAACCATGTCATATGGTTGTTCTTACAAAGAATTCTGGTCTTGCAAACCGATAGAATTCTCTGGCAATGAAGGTGCCATTGCAGCTTTACGCTGGATAGAAAAGACAAAGGCAGTCTTAAAAATAAGCAAATGTGCAGAAGAAGATAAGATTATGTTTGCTTCTTATCTTTTTAAGAATGCAACCTTAGAATGGTGGAATATTATTCTCCAGTCTAGGGGAAGTGACAAAGTTTATAATATGGAATGGATTGATTTTAAGAACATAGTTGAAAGGAAATTTTGTCCTCCTCATAAAAAAGAACAAATTGCTAATAAGTTCTTAAACCTTAGAATGACTGGAATAGACTGTAAGGGTTACACTACCGTATTCTTCGAATATGCTAGAATAGTGCCAACCCTAGCCTCACCAGAACTAGTGTTAATCTCCCATTACGTCTAGGGATTAATTAGTGAAATCAGATACGTAGTCAAGGCAGCTAGGCCACAAACCATAGAAGAAGCCGTAGAACTAGCCAATACCTTGACTGATGAATTAGTACGTATGCAAGAAGAAAATCAGAGAAAGAACCTAGCCCATAAACTTACCCAAGAATTTCGTTTTTGAAATACCTACCATGGGAAAGGTACAGGTTCTACCTCTGCACCTTACTGTAAGTACTGCAAGAAGAAGCATTTAGGGAGATGCTCAATACACTGCAACTTCTGCAAAAGGTCTGGACATAAGGAAGAAGACTGTAGGAAGAAACCTAGTAATGGGATATGCTTCAATTGTGGAGAAAAAGGGCACATTAAGCCAAACTGTCCAAAACTAGCTCCAGCAACAAACAACAAAACTACCAAGAATGCCCGCGCATTTGTTCTGACAGCTGAAGAAGCCAAGATGATTCCGGATGTGATTGCCAGTACGTTTTTAGTTAATGATATTTTTGCTAAAGTATTATTTGACTCTGGTGCAAACCAAAGTTTTATTAATACTTCGTTCTGCAAACTTCTCAATCAACCATTAACTAAACTTCAACAAGAATGCCTAGTAGAAACAGCAAATGGAGAATCCATTAAGATTACTGAAATCTTGCAAGGAGCAAGAATAGAAATTTTAAACCATAATTTATTGCTAACCTTTACCCAATGAATCTGGACGGATTTGATATCGTATTAGGAATGGATTGGTTAGTAGCCAACCATGCCAGTATTCTATGTGATCAAAAGTAAGTGCAAGTAAGGTGAAAAGATCACAATTAAAGGAGATAAGCCAACTAGATCCACGAAATTCATCTTTGTGATGAAAACAAGTTATGCAAGGAAGGGATCACTAGTGTATATGATTTCCATAATCATTAACACTAAAGGAAAAGAACTGAAAGATATTCCCGTAGTATCTAAATTCTCAGATGTTTTTCTAGAAGAATTACCTGGATTACCACCAGATAGAGAGGTTTCATTCAAAATTCACCTACTACCGGGGACAGCACCGATTACCAAGGCACCTTACCATTTAGCACCAGCAGAAATGCAGGAACTGAAGAAACAATTGGACAAGCTTTTGGAGAAAGGTTTCATACAGCCTAGTTCATCGACATGGGGAGCACCAATCTTGTTTGTCAAGAAGAAGGATGGATCAATGCGTATGTGCATTGATTACTGAGAATTGAACAAAGTCACGATTAAAAATCGGTACCCACTACCGAGAATCGATGATCTGTTCGATCAACTTCAAGGAGCTCGATTCTTTTCTAAGATTGATTTACGCTCAGGATATCATCAATTGAAAGTACAGGAAGAGGACATTCCTAAGACTGCTTTCAGAACAAGGTATGGTCATTATGAATTTACAGTCATACCATTTAGTTTAACCAATGCCCCAGCCGTATTTATGGACATGATGAACAGAATATGTAAACCATATCTGGATAAATTCATAATCTTCTTTATAGATGATATTCTTATTTACTCTAAGAGTAAAGAGGATCATGCAGAGCATCTGCATACACTTTTAAATTTGCTGAGAAAAGAAAAGCTTTACACTAAATTTTTAAAATGCGAATTTTGGTTACAAGAAGTACAATTCCTAGGACACCTGGTTAATCATGAAGGAATTCATGTGGATCCCACAAAATCGAAGCGATTACTAAATGGAAAGTCCCTAGATCACCGACGGAGGTGAGAAGTTTTCTCGGACTAGCAGGATATTATAGACGTTTTATTCAAGATTTTTCCAGAATAGCCATTCCTTTAACGAAACAGACTTGCAAATCAGTTAAGTTTGAATGGGGACCAAAATAGGAGGAAGCTTTTAGAATTCTTAAGCATAAGTTGACCAACGCACCCATACTAGCGTTACCAGAAGGAGCTGAAGATTTGATAGTCTATTGTGACGCTTCTAAGTTAGGTTATGGATGTGTGTTGATGCAACGTCAAAAGGTTATAGCCTATGCCTCTAGACAACTTAAGAATCATGAAGAGAATTATACAACCCGTGATCTAGAGTTAGGAGCCATAATTTTTGCCCTTAAAATTTGGAGACACTACCTGTATGGTAGCAAGTTTACTGTTTTCAACGATCATAAGAGCCTAAGATATGTTTTTTGACAAAAGGAGTTGAATATGAGACAGAGACACTGGATAGAGATTCTTAGTGATTATGATTGTGTTATCCAGTATCATGCAGGAAAGGCAAATGTAGTAGCTGATGCTTTAAGTCGAAAGTATCATGAAAAGCCAAGACATGTACGTTCGCTTAAGTTAAATGTGCAGATAGATTCAAATGAGCAAATTAGAGAAATGCAGGAATCAGTAATCAAGGATGATATTAAAAAATTAAAAGGAATGATTAAGGAATTGGAACAAAGAACAGATGGAATTTGGAGATTCCATAAGAAAAGAATCTGGATACCCAAACAAGGAAACCTGTATCACCAAATTTTAGAAGAAGCCCATAAGTCTAAATATACGATACATCCTGGTAATGATAAAATGTATCAAGACTTAAGGAAGAATTTCTGGTGGATAGGAATGTAAAAGGATATAGCAACCTATGTTGCCAAGTGTTTAACCTATTCATAAATTAAAGCTGAACATCAGAAACCCTCAGGTTTATTGCAACAACTAGAAATGCCTATATGGAAATGGGAATTGATAACAATGGATTTTGTCACCAAATTACCCAAGACACGAAAAGGTAATGATTCAATCTGGGTGATTGTAGACAGATTAACCAAGTCTGCTCATTTCTTACCAATGAAGGAAACTTTCAGTATGGAACAATTAGCCAAGTTATATGTAAATGAAATAGTTTCATTACATGGAATTCCTTTTATCTATTGTTTCTGATAGAGATACCCGTTTTACTTCTCATTTTTGGACTAGTTTCCAAAAAGCAATGGGGACCAAGTTAAAACTAAGCACAACTTATCATCCTCAAACGGACGGACAAAGTGAAATGACAATTCAGACAATGGAGGATATGCTTAGAGCTTGTGTAATTGATTTCGGAGGAAATTGGGACGATCATTTACCATTAATAGAATTTTCCTACAATAACAGCTATGATACCAGTATCACTTCTGCACCATTTGAAGCACTTTATGGACGATAGTGCCGAACTCCAGTCTGTTGGGCAGAAATTAGAGAAAAACAACTGTCTGGACCAGAGATAGTACAAGAAGCAACAGACAAGATTATTCAAGTCAAGGAAAGACTAAAAGCGGCACGAGATCGTCAGAAGAGTTATTCTGATAACAGGCGAAAACCATTGGAATTTCAAGTAGGAGATAAAGTATTATTAAAAGTTTCTCAATGGAAAGGAGTGGTCAGATTCATCAAGAGGGGAAAGCTAAGCCCCAGGTATATTGGACATTTTGGGATTATTAGAAGAATAGGACCAGTAGCTTACCAGCTACAACTGCCAGAGGAAATGGCAGGAATACATGATGTATTTCATGTATGTAATCTCAAGAAGTGCTTAGCAGATGAAACACTAGTGGTACCTCTTAAGGACATAGAGGTAAATGAGAAACTTAAGTTTGTAGAGAAACCCCTACAGATTGAAGATAGAAAGATCAAGAATCTCAAACATAAGAGATTAGTTCTGGTCAAAGTGAAATGGGATTCCAAGAGAGGACCAGAGTACACTTAGGAGCTTCAGTCGGAGATGTAAAGGAAATATCCACACCTGTTCTAGTAGACCTCGAGGACGAGATCTAAAACAAGGTGGGGAGGATATAACAACTCTCCCAAAATCCCTAAACATGTCCTATACGTCCAAAAATACACCCCGTATACGAAAAACGGGTCTGAAATACCTTTATAGTTACAAAAATCAAATAAAACAAATTTTAGTGGGTTCTCTCGGGGCGCGACAAAGTCAAGGCAAGACTGTCGCGGGCCGCGACAGCTTGACACAAGGCGAACCCTCGTGATGCCACGTGTCCTCATGTGTGTTGAAGCTAGGTCTGGCCAAAGCTAAAGCCTAGCCTACGGCTCTCACAGGCCGTGAGAGATTTAGCACAAGGAGTCGCGGGGCGCGAGCCACCCCTGATCAGACCCTATAAATAGAGACTTCGAGCTCAGTTTCAGTCGCTCACAATTTTCTTTCTCTCTCTAATATTAAAGCTAAAACTCTCAGGAATAATACCCCTAAAAAGCGAAGCTCTGCCTTGTTGTAAGTATTAGAATCCCCGGTTACGTATTAGTTACGCTGCCCGATTGATCTAGAGCTCCGTAACGCATGTCAAGGCTCTGCCTGACTCAGTCGTTGGAGTTCTGTCTCGGGGGTATAGCTAATGTAAATTCGGTTATCTTACTAACACGTGTGCATTGTTTAATTTAATAGATTATAACCAGGAAGTCACCAGATAGGAGTAGTATTATCTAAAATAGCAAAGTGAGTACATCTGCTTTTTATGAGTCCAAATGTTTTACCAAAACCTCAATTATTTAAATTACATTTAACAGTGATTGAGTATTTGTGATTCTACAATTATTGTAGGTATGTTGGGGTTTTGTATACATTACTTGTTACTACACTATGAGTAGTAGCATGACCACAAATCAGGATTGACAATATCGTGGGTGGTAATTAGGTAGATATAAACAAATGTAATTGCGGATGCCCTCAATGCTGTAAAGTGATAAAAATTATTTTGATTAAACTGGGATGCACTTGCCAGTATTTCTTGCTGATAAAACTTTTTAAAACGCATTTCAGGTAACAAAATGTGAAAGCAAAATAGAAGCCAGTTGGAGAGCACTGAAGGCTTGGAAAAGTGGCTATAAAAGTTACCTAAACAAGAAAGAAGTTTTATTCCAATAAAATAGGGTTTATCCCTATAAACATATTATAAATGGAAACTTGGGATTTTCCCATGTATTTATTATTTATAAAAGAATGATGTTTTACTCTGATAAACTATTTCCTAACTACGGTCCTGATGTAAATTTCCGCTGCCAAATTAATAAACACCGATACCACCAGCTATGCGAGCTCGCGGCCGCCCGCCTCCTGGGGCAGGGGTCGAGGGTTACGACATCTACTAAGACAGAACTCTGCTTTTGATCTGATTCATGTGACTTCAATTTTCGAAAAATCCATTGAACTATTTCATGTTAAAGACTTAAGATTCAAAAAGTAATCTATAAAATGAAGTATTTCCTTCTACATATCGGTGTTATGTAGGAAAATCAGATTTTTTATTGCACTTATGTGGGTAGCTAGTTAACTTTATTGATGCATTTACATAAAATGAAGAATGAACATGACTTGGACTTCAAAAATTTGGTAAATAAAATGAAAGAAAAATTTGATAAGTGTAGTCGTAGTGGTAGCGGAAAAATCTTGGGGCCTTGCGGGGTTCATGGGAACACATGCATGTTCGATGCGGCAAAAAAAAAAAAAAAAAAAAAACCTGAGGCCAGACTATCTCCCATCTCTAGAGTGTTTTCTGGGGTTTGAACCATTTCAAATACCTATATAGCCGTTGAAAATTAATATAAAGTAATCAAATCTAAATTAAATTTTAGAGTAAAGTACAAGTTTTGTTCTTTACGTTAACACCATTTTACAAGCGGTGTTTTTTAGCGTAAAAGTTAACGAGTTGTGTCCTTAACGTTTCAAAATCCTGCACGTTATGTCCTTTAGCCCTAACTCAGTCAGATTTTTTGATTAAATATGGTCATGTGCTTTGCACATGAGGGTATTCTTGTCATTTCATATTTCCAGGGATTATTAAGTAAATAACTTATATAAAGAGGCTAATTATATAAAAAATAAAAAAAAGTATAAATAAAAATCCTGCACTCTCTCTACCTCTCTCTCTCTCTCTCTATATATATATATATATATCACAGGTTCTCCTCTTTCTCTCTCTAAAAATACTTCACCTCTCTCTCATCCTCTCACATTACCGATTCCGACCTCCGCTAGCAATCTAGTTGAATCCCTCTGGTGGGTGAAGGGTTGTTATGGTAATTCCGGTTTTGATGAGATGTAGTGATTTGGTCGTTTAATTTTCCGCTGGAGAATCCCTCCGGTGGGTAATACCGATTCCGACCTCAGCCTTCACTACCTCCGCCGGAGAATCCCTCTATTGGGTAATACGATATCTCCAAAATTTCCTCAATTTACCGGAAAAATCGCTCATAGTTTTTCGGCGACTGCTGCAAATCGGCAACACGCTCGTTAAATGGCTTATTCTCAGATATTTTGATAGCGTTTCAGACCGATTAGACTTGATGTTTGAGGTCAAATGCAATTTTTATATGATTTTGTTTGTTAAAGTTTACTTGAATTGAACTGATAATGTAATCGATGCATGTTAATGTTTGGTAAACGAGCCCCAGGACTAAAATAGGTTTGCAGGGGATGTGGTTTGTGCAGATGGGGTGGTTGTTTTATTCGGGGTTGATTACGGATGGGTGTTTTATGAAGAAAAAAAGTAGGGTGAAGGCTGAGGTGGGTGGTCATGATGAAGTTTATGGGGTTGTGGTGGTGGGTTGAGAGAGATTAGGTGTTGGTGGGTTCAGATCAGAGTGAAAGAGATATAAAAGACAGAAGAAAGAGTATATATTTATTTTTATTTTTTGGTTTTATACAAATAGCCCTTGAATAATAAATCTTTACAAAATAGCCCCTGAGAAGGTGAAATGACAAGAATACCCTCATGTGCAAGGCACATGATCATATTTAACCAAAAATCTGACTGAGTTAGGGCTAAATGACATAACGTGCAGGATTTTGAAACGTTAAGGACACAACTCGTTAACTTTTGCGCTTAAGGACACTGCCTGCAAAATGGTGTTAACGTAAAGGACAAAACTTGTAATTTACTCTAAATTTTAAATTTGTTCATATAAATAAACCATTATTTATGGGTGTTCACATACGGCTTTTAGGACAAACCCTGAGCCACCCGTTTGTAATTGGTTTTTATTATCAAAAACCAAAACTAAACCATTGAAAATTTAAAACTGAACCATTACTAACGCTTTTGGTTCCGGTTTAATTTCATGATTTGGGCTTTACTAGTCCCTTATACAAAACACATAAACTAAAATTCTAAAAGTGGTCCAAAATTAGATAAATATCAAATAATCCAAAATTGCATAAGCAAAATGTAGATGATAACAAGTTGTCCAAATAGCTATAAAAAAGTTGGATACATAAAGTGATTTGTCCTAAATCCTAATACATCAAATAAACCTTTCTCTAAGATCTTCAATCTCTTTCAACTAATGATTAAACATAGATTTCAAACCAATCCATATAGGGGAAATATGAAATTTTAACTAGGGTTAGGAGCTTAGTTTGGATGCAACTTCAATTAAACTAATCTTATTGAATTCAGAACGTTTTTTAAGCTTTTGGCGCAGTTAATAACTTAATTAAATTTAATATAATGTATAGTTAAGTACATGTAATATAAATATATTTTAATTCTACGGTGCAGTCCGGTTTTGGGTATAAACCGTAAACCAACCCGTTACTACCGTTTGAAACTTTTGAAACCGACTGATCGAAAGTTTAGAAAATAAACTGACCGCGAAACTAAACTAATGACGGGTTTGGGGATTTCGCAGTTTGAAACTGAATCATGAACACCCTATCATTTTTTACACAAAACTAAAACCATCATTTCCATACTATCAAATTTCACTCTAATCCGTCATGGTTCAATTCAAAATTTTACCGTCTTCTAGTTTGTCATCTTCATTGATTGCGAAATCAAGATACCCACCACGCCCTTCGAATATATCTTGTGGAGAACATTGCAAGCATGGACTTAACACATTTAAATAACTAGTACCACTTTGATGGTTTTTTTTATTAATGTAATGTTATCTTATATTTTTTACTTGAATAAGTTTTTACTTACTTAAATTGGTTGTTTTAAAAAACAATTATTTTATATTTAATTTAAATTTATATATATTTAATCTTCAATCTTTGGTATTGATCCAGTTTCTAGCGAAATCATAGAGTGAGTCATTCAGTGAAGCGGTGATACATTCAATTAGCTTCTAGCAAAATCCTAGAATTAGAATTGAATGTGGAAATTAAGATCACACTTAGATGTTGAAAAGCATGGTACATAAGATCATAATACTCGTGTTTAGATATGTGATGCGTCTCCTCAACTTATGCATATATTCACATCTGTTTCCTTGCATTATGAACTTTTTTTAGTACAAAACTGATAAGAATAGGTATGTATTGATGTCTTTCTTGTGATTTGAAGGTTTTGATGTAATATGAAGGATTTGTGACGAGTTAAGAGTTAATTTGAAGAAAATTGGAAGAAAATGAAAATAGTACAGCATGTACTAGGTCACAAGTACGACCCATGCCTTACCAACCGTCTTAATCATTAGAATTGGACTCAATTCGGCCCAATCGACAAGGGTACAACCTCTACTTTTTATGAGTACGGCCCATACCGACTTCTTGAAAATCCTAAATGACCCCTATAAAGCCTTAGTTGTCATTACATACTTTATACACACATACATACTTACATACTAACATACATACATAGATACATACACACACATTTTCACCAAATACACATAAATTTAGATTCTTACATACACACATTTACATACTTTATACACACATACATACTTACATACACATATTTACATACTTACATGCACACATACATACACCTACACACACACACACACCTACATACACCTACATACACATACATATACCAACATAAATACATACATTTACCTACATACACATATACTCACACATAACACACACTAACTAGACAAATTAAAAAAGAAATTAAAAGAAAACTAACCAATCTGGAAGAGGTGAAGCCAATTTCATGGTGGTGGTGGTTGAGGTGCTTCGGTGGTGATGGTGGTAGTGGTGAGAAGCTACTTTACAAAAACACAAATTAAAGAAGAAATTATAAACAAAATTTCTACAAATTAGAGAAGAAATCAACAATACTAACAATACTAACCGATGTGGGGGAAGAGATGGTGGGGTTGAAGAGGATGGAGTGATTTGGGATTTTTTTGTTTTTGTGAGAGAGAGATGAAGAGTTTTGGGGGAAAATGGGGAATGGGGGGAAGAAATCTCGCTTTTAGCTGTAGGTTCTATATTAGAGTTTTAGCTGCTAAAAGTTAAAATAACCCCAGCCGTTGGATCAAGATAAGAAATGAATGGCTAATGTTTGATCTTGACAACGTGTTCCGGATCGAATCCATTAGCGGCGACAAATGGGTTGTCGCCACTAATGCTCGGTTTTCTTGTAGTGTTGTTCCTAGATTGGTGATATTATTATCAACTCAATTAAAGATGGCTAAATATTAAATTGAAGTTAAGTTATAATAACTGGGAGATATGCTTTTACAAACAAAAATTAATTTCAGGTTCTTTGAAAGATGGCTAAATATTGAAATGAAGTTTTACATTGACTCGATAGAGGGTTAGTGTAGTGTCATGGGCCAAATATTTGAAGGTCGGAATGTTATGGGTTGTGCTTGAACATTTGGGTTACTGGCTAGTCCGGGACTTCATCCGGAACGGCCTCAGCGGATAAGAAGGTGTACATGCCTAGTCGTCTCTGTGCGACGAACGCACCACTGGTTGAGAGCTCGTACCGCTCTCCTGATGAGTCTAAGACACGACGAAACCAATAATCCACACAAAAAAAGTGAGACGGATTAGCTTGTCCTGGAGATTTGGGGACGCCACACTGGGTCGAAAAATAACCCCTGAGAATAGGCCCTCTTTACTGCTACGCATAGAAATTTGGCAGATGGTCAACGTAGACAAAGCATGTGTTTGGCACAAGATAACAAGTTAGCAAATGCATGTGTAAGGTAGTTAGGTACATGATAATAGGTTATAACATTTCTCCTAGGGTCTGGCATTAAATATTAAGAGTATTTCAAACACTTACCTTAGGGTGTAGGGAGTGGTTAGACACTTGAGAGTGACAAACTAAAAACTCAACCAATGAGAGTGTGCCATGTCAAAGTGGTAAACTATGCTCAAAAGGTTGGCAATGGTTTAGACAATGGTGAAGTGGTAAACTAATTTTTTTTTAAAAAGGAAAAAAATGTGATTGGTTGAGATTGGAATGGACCCCACCCCACAATAACCCCTCTCTCTCACCCACTCTCTTCCCCGCATCGGTGAACCCTCACCGAACTCCTCCCCTTTTTCGGTAAAAGTCAGGCGGCAAATGTTTAGGCAATGGTTGCCGATCGGTGCCGGGTGGGTTTGCCGCCCCCACTCCAGACACCCTTATATCTGGATACAGTGGCGGACTTAGGAACTTTTTCATGGGAGTGTGAAATATTCTTAAAGATTTTAGGCCCGTAGCTATATAAAAAAAATTCGATTCATATCGGGTCGGTCCGGGTCGGGTCATGTAAAACAAAAGAACATCAAGCTAAAATTTATATAATCATCAAAAACATGTCAAACCAGTGGCGGATCAAGGATTCGCGCCAAACGGTAACGTTTTATAAATAAGTGGTACCGAAATCGAAAAAACGTCAAATTTTTCCAAAATTTACACTAATTTTACACTACCGCCGTAACGCCAAGCCATAGCGGACGCCACCCCTTAATATATATTACACCCGCCCCTGTGTCAAACGTCGTTACAAACATATTTAAAATGTCGCTCTACGGGTTTTTATTTTTTGAAATCTATCCAAAACTTTTAGAGCTACTTTTCTAAGCAAGTCTTTCTCTATATAACATATACAACTAATTTTCAACACTAACGATAATCACCAAACTTCATAATTTTAAACTTTAAAATCAAGTCCTAGTTTTAATTGTTGGATCCTTCTAACGAACCATTTAAACACACTAAACTTTAACTAAAACAACAAAATCAGCCAACTAAAGTTTCAAAAACAACACACAACTAAAATTTCAACCTTTTTTAACAATTTTATTTCTCCTAAAAATCCAAATAAAACAAGAAAACAACAAAATAATCGAACCATACCCGGAAACAGTGATGAAGATATTGTTTTCATGAGTTTGGTGGCAGGAATTGCGGTGGGTTGAGTTAATATATTTTAGTTCAAATTAGATTATTAGATTGGGTTGGGCTTGGATTATGGTGTGTTTACTGGGTTAAGGTTAAGAGAAAGTTAATTAGCTAAGTGGAAAGTTAGTTAGGTTGTATTTTTTTTAGAAAAAAAAAATTAGTGTTTACATTAAAAATTTATAAATTCATAAGATTTTTTTCTTAAGGGGGCGGCCGAAAATTTTCAAGGGGTGCAGACGAAAATTTTCACGGGGTGCGGTCGGGATTTTACCAGGAATTTAACATTAAATTTTCTTTTTTCAAGGGGTGCGCCCGCCCACCTTAATATATATGTGGGTACGCCCCTGTCTGGATGGTTAAACAATACTGATCTTTAAAATTAGGAATGGTAGTCGAACTTGAACCCTGAGTAAACTCGAAAACCAAAACATTTGGAACAAGTTTGTGATCGGATAACTGGGTATGAGATTATTATTTATTTTTTCACAGGCTTGGGACGGGTACGATATTTGATGATATACTTGTTTAACTGACCCGATTACCCGATAACATATACCCGTTCCCTAACAATATTAACATGTGGGAAATCCTTGTATTGATTTATAAAGTATTTAATACACAAGTTGTCTTAAGAAGACATTAAACACTTAGAATTTAATATGATTAACTTTAATAGAACAATAATAAGAAAAATACAATAAAAAAATTGAATGTAGTGTGTTGTTAAAATCATCTATATTATAATGATACACAACAATCAATTTGCTGTTGCTAGAAATGATACTCACAGTTCTTATTTATAATTTAATTGTCTATTGCTTCTTGAAAATTAAGTTAAAAAAACCCATAAAAATGTATGGTTCAATTAACCAACCACAAGTGACAACTAATGCATAAAATTATTATATCCTCAAGTTGTCGTTTCAGAGAATTGCTAACTCATCGTTGGTTACTAGTGGACAACACACAAATGCGACATTTAAACTCTAAAACATCACGGAAGAGATTGAGTACGACAATTTGGATAAGCCTATGGGTGTAAAAGAGCTAAGTCACTTATCGTCATGTTAAAAACTTAAATTAAGCCGAGATTAAATAACCTTAAACCCCAGCATAAAATAAGCTCGTTTGATAAAAAGACTAAAGCCCGAGAGCTTGAGTAGGCTTGCGAGCCTAAACGAACTGATTATTTAAGTATTTGTCATTTAATATATTTAATATGTATTTACATAACAACTAGTTTTTTTACCCGCCGCGCGTTGCGGTGGCGTCATACGCGAAATGATAACATATAGACTACAATCAACTAGACTTGTTTCCGAACTAAATTTATGTCAAAACGCATGATAGCTCAAATTTATACCCTCGAATCAAAACGTATTACATTTGACCTGATTTGTTTTCAAACAAAGTTTACGTCAAAACGTACATAAAAATATTTAATAATTGACCCAACTCGTTTTCAAACCAAAATAACGTTAAAGCGTAGAAGAACTCGAATTTATACCAACATATCCATAAAAACAAAAGTGTAATAAATTAGTTTTAGGGTAAGCTTGAAACTTCATAAACTTGAGAGGGAAAACTGATATTTACAAAGTTATAGATAGCGTAGAGGTAAAATGGGTTACATGTCTAAAGTTTGAAGGTCGAAAGAAGTTAGAATGTATGGTTTTTTTTTTTTTTTGGGGGGGGGGGGGGGGGGGGGTGAATTTTGTCAACTCACAAAGGTGGGTCATCCACCTTTCAATTTAAGATTATATATAAAACTATGATTAAAATGTGCTATATTAAAACTATAGTATATTATAAATATATATTAAAATATTTATTAATTTATAAGAATTAATTAATAACCGATAAGTAAATGAGCTCAAGCTTTTATAGTAAAACTCGAAGAAAACCAACCTTGTATTAGAACTTTCATAAATTAAATGAGCTTCTGACGGTTTTTTACTCATAGTGTAAAATATTGTATTTTTAAGATCCCGGCCCCCACTGATTTGGATTTTAAAAATCAGACCCCGTCGAGTTTTCGTTCAAACTCCGTCACTAGGCTCAGTTATACCCCTGGATGAGCCCAACGTTATCATTTACTACCTCCGTCCCACTAAAAGTGTCCTATTTTGAATTTTCAAAGTCTTTATTTATAAATTTTGACTTTAATTATATATTTTTGTGTTATATAAAACTTGATGAAAATTAACCCGATAAAAACACTTGTAAATCACACTCAAATCATATAACTTTCATCAAGTATTATCTAACACAAACAAAATTATTTAAGGTCAAAGTTTATAAATAAAGAATTTGAAAATTCAAAATAGGACACTTTTAGTGGGACGGAGGGAGTATATAATTATTATGAATTTTAAAGCTAGATTCGTTTCTACCAAGGAAAACATCAGAAAAAGAGACAAAGAATGGTTATCATGACATCAAATTGGCTTTAGCTGACTCGGAATTATTAGCTTAGAGTTGTATATTTATTAACATAACAATTAATAGGATAAATCTTGAGATAATTAATGAAAAAAAAATAAGATATAAATATATTCTTCTAGCTACGTACACATGCACTTTGTACCGCATTGTTGTGTCTGACGGAGTAATTTCATGACCAATATGACAACGATGTACATTCATCAATTATTTGACACATGTGCACAACTTAAATTCTTGGTCTTACACTCGAATAATGGGCAAGGAATAAACTCCTGCTTGTATGCAACTTTGAAACAAAAATCCAAATAAATAAGCAGAAAAAAAGTGTTAAAAGAGACCCTAGCCTCCTGGTACAACCCAAGACATAGTATTTGAACCCCTCGTACTGTAATATGACAATTGTTTGAAGATCGAATCCATTCGTTTGTAGTTAACTTTAGGGAGTGTCTCATTGATTGGTTAGGTGTGTAAGAGTCCATAGTAATACAAAATTAGTGATCCATAATCATTAACGAGAAGGATTGTTGGATCTCGATGATAGTTGAGGGGGCAGAGACGGTCTTCATTTAACAATTAACCTCGTGAAAACTTGTATAAGAGTGGGTTTGAGCCTTCACACAATTTGCAAGTCCAAGTTATTATATCAAAAGTTCTTAAATGATAACTAAGAAATGGTGGTGTGAGAATATCATATTTGGTTGCCCATTTCGGATGTGTGGCAAAATGCCCATGACTAGCAACAAAGGTGGCTGCTATCGTAGCTAAACTCGTATGTTGGTTGAATTTGCTCGAAGACTACAGTAATTAAGCTAGAGAGCACACATGCTGTAAGTGTCAAGGTGTCATGAAGTCCTAGAAATGTGTGTCTTGTTGTTGTGTTGGTGAATTGTATGTGTTAATTGCATTTAGTTATATGTTTTTATGGCTAATTTTGTATCAAGCATAGCGACTTTGGGTGCTTTTTTTGATTGTATTTGTAGGTGATATGTTCGATTGTATGTAATAGGTAGGATTGGAATACACAAACAAAATCAAGTCAATGGAAGAAAAGAAACAAAAAATCAGTTTCGGCGTTCCTAACTCCAACTTCGATGTTTCTAATGTCGGAGTGGAATTTTGGGCATTTTGATTTGGCGTTCCACAAAACATATGGGTGTTCAAGTGAAGAACCAGGATTCCGAATGCCGAGGGTAGATAAATCCGCAAACTTCTTAAATTAAACTCATGTATTTAAGGAATAATGTTAGGGTTTTGGAATTTACACCTCTTAGAGGCTAAGGAACAAACCAAGGGCGAATTATGGTGATCTTGGAGCTTTGATTCAATGAAATGCAACCTGTATCGATTCTTCATTTCAACAAGATGCAAGGAATCAACACCACCATGAGCGGCTAATCCACCGGTGATTATATACCCGTTGTAGGGTTTGTGTTAGCAATTTGTATTCAACTTGGTTTTTAAGTACTGAACACGAATTGTTTATATCGAATCAATCTTTTGATAATTATAATTGATTTTGCGTGTTTAATCTAGTGGGTTTCCAAAGAGATGATTTGTCTTCAACACTTTGCAACATAATCTACCACTCATTGGTTTTTCTAATCATTAAAAAATCAATATGCTTTGTGAAACCAGGGGATTAGATTGGTAATTGTTAAGCAATTTGGCAAGGTTACTTAGTCTTGGAATTATCCTTTAACCTTTTTGTTAACCCAACTACCTAGGTATTTAGATCGGTTCCAATTTTTCATATAAAATCGGGTCGGGTCGGTTCTCGATTCTTTTCATGGTGAAACCCGACTTGGACCTATGGACCGGAACCGACCCTATATTTAGAGTAGTGAATTGTTTCTGTATTTTATGTTTGATCGGTTCAAGGGTCGGGTAATGGTCGGGTAGGGTCGGGTTTTTCCTTTTGCTCACCTCTACATTATGCTTCTGATTAAACCAGAAACCCGTGTGCACTTATTTTTTACGTACTGTTAACAAATCAAACAATTTAGGCTTTGTTAATTTCAAGCAATTAAACAAATCATTTAACAATTAAGTTTAATTTTAATGTATAGGTTAAGGTATCTAGTACACATTTTTTAACTCTATTTTTTACCGGTACTTTGACCTCGATTAGTTGCACTCATATTGGTTGCCAGAATCTAAAAAGGAAGACCAACCCAATTGGATAGATCATGCTGAAATTGGATTTTGGATGCCAAGAATATTGACAAGTTCAATGGTGGATGAGGAATGTCCACATAACTGATCTGGGAGGATGAAATACATGTTTTAGTATCAGGAGAATGTGTCATGCCAAATGTTAAAAGATCACATATATTGATTTGTGTTTAACAGCTTGGTAAACGGCTACTCCAACACATCTTTAGTTAGGGCCTCAAAATTCACTAAGAGAGTACCTCAGAATTGCTTTCACTTCTTATGTTTCGCTAGTCGGAAGTTAGGGTGACTCCGCGGATGGGTCAATGGTGTGATGAGATGTGTGACCATAAACATAAGTGTAAAGTAATCAATCTCCCGTAGAGAATTGTGAAAACCACATAAGCATTTGTACGTACTGCTTTAAAAATACATTGAAAGAGAGAGAGATAATATTTAAATAATAAGTACAAATGTTTATTCAGCAGCTACTAGAGTTCTATATGTAAAACTAGCTTTGAATTGAACGACTATATGTACACATATATATAATAATAACCCATTATAAGTATAAAACATTAGAATCGCAACAAACATATGTACATAATGTCGATAAGATGTAGTTAGAGAGAGAGAGAAAGATAGGTAGTTATGCAATACATAACCACCCTGTGTATCATGTTTAACATAACATGTACATGTGTTTATATTTTTTTTCAGAATTTTCTATTTTAAATTGGTTATGTATTAAATGTCCCTTGGCTGTAAACGAACCAAACACATTAAACGTAGCATTTGTGAACTGTTCGGTGAGAAGTTCATGTACGTTCGTTCGCTTAATAATTGAACGAACAAATGAACATGAATAAGAAATTGCGCTTGATTAATTATATGAAATTAAAGAATAGTAATAGATGTTGTGTTCGTTCAATTGTATTTGTCAACGTTCGATAATGTGTTCGATTATGTTCGTTCATTCATGTTTGTTTATGCTCGTTCATGTTTGTTTGTTTATGTTAAGTCGTTCAAGGTTTACTTAAATTTATTTTCTTAATTATTTTAATATGTAGTTTGTTACCCAGTTGTTCAAGGTCGTTTTTTTAAATTTATTTTCTTAATTATTTTAATTTGGAGTTTGTTACCCATCATTTAAACTTCTTATATATTTCTAATTTTTATTATTTAGTTTGTTACCTTCACATTTCTTTGGGATAACTATGATTATGGTTATTATGTTGATGTATTTCTAGATAATTATGTTAAGTGATTAATTTTATATTTTCGGTGATTATGTCTAATGCATGAGATTAAGAGTTTTGATTATTATTTTATAAATAATTATTTGTTCGTTTGTGTTCATTTATGAAATTATATAACGAAATACGCCCAAAATAATTTCCTTAATGAAAGAAAAACATGAACACAAACTTTTGTTCGGTTATGTGTTCGTGAACCATTCATTTGTCCAATAAAAGCTTAACGCCCGAACATGAACAAGGCGTTTTTCAGAATGTTTAGACAAAACACAAGCATACACTACACAACCTTTGATGGCATATAGACAAAAAGCACACACGTCCCTGAGGATGTTAATTTGATTATGTGGTTCCAACATCTTCCGACAGTGTATACATCAAAGAAGTCAACGATCCGTCTTAAATGTGAACTCCTAGTGGTTAATTTAGATGTTGGCTGATTGGCTAACACAAAGATCAAGTCTTTATCCACTTATAATACTAACATCAATGACATGATATCACCTAATAGTTATCCCCTATCCCAACTCATCCTGCTCGTAGTGGCACATTGAAATATTGAATGCCATTACCATTGGTAATATTGACTTCATTGTCAACATGGGGTCAAAAGCTTGATAAACACATATTGATGATAGATACATTAACTAAGGTGGTGTTTGTTTCTTCAGACCCAAAAGGTCTGCAGTCTGCGGACCACATCTGCAGACATCTGCAAGAGAAGAGGTGGACCAAAGGTCTGCAGTCTGCAAGGAGAAGATGGTTTGTTTTTTCACTTCTACAAAAACCTTCTCTTCTCACAACACACACACAGACAACATCTCCTGCTCAACCCACACCCCATTTCATCTCCCTCTTGTCATCTCCTGCTCAACCCACGCATTGAAGATCTGAGAAGATGGAACGATGACTGGTAGCAACGACGGTGGTTTTCGATCGGTCAATCACAACCATCTTCTCTCCATTTCATCCTTCATCCTTTATACACACCCACCCCCTTCTTCGATCGGTGCAATCAGCTGACCACCACCACCGTCTGGTGGTGGTGCGATGACGAGACGAAGAGAAAGAGAGAGAGAGAGAGAGAGACAGAAAAGAGTAGAACCGAAGTGACGGCCGTGACGGAACTCCGACGATGACAGAACCAGTAGTTTTTCCTGTAACTTTTCAAGCTCTTTCCTTGTTCTCCTTCATTTCTGTTAGATCTTCTTAATATCCGAGTGTTCACGCCGTAACCAGTAGTTTTTCAGGGGTGGTGACGGCTGAGGACGATACTGTGATGATGATGTTTTCGGCAAGAACCCGACGGCGGCGGCGGCGGTGGTGGTGTCGGAGGTGGAGGTGGGCGGCGGAGGAGGTGGTGTCGGAGGTGGAGGTGGTGGCAGAGGAGGTGGTGTCGGCTGGAGGGAGAAGAGGGAGAAGAGGAGAAGAGGGAGAAGAGGTTTGAAGACATGGGTTGATGTCTTCATCAAGAAGAGGTCTCGCAGACCTTTTTTAATGAAATGTCTGCGAGAAAACAAACAAGCTGCATGACCCAAAGGTCTGCGCGCGTCTGCGCGACGCAGACATAAGTGCTCAGAAGAGCTTTTGCCCAAAAAACAAACACCACCTAAAAGTCAGTGCCTTACCACTGAATAATGGCTAATGTATGTACTATTTCACTTTCCTATGTTCTTGATGGATACATAGTCACCATCCTAGTATAATAATGGTTGTTGAACTTAGACCTCCTACCATCACTATTGGCATGATCAAGATTTCTATACTTCGTATCAAAAGTGTTGTTTCAATAAAGATTTCAAGAGAATCATATGTGTGAATAGAGCTAGAAGGAAGACGAAAATTGAGCGGATAATACACCATTATTTCAAAGAGGTATTTCAAAGAGGTGTCAAGAGCATCATATATTTTTTTCTTCCACATAACGTATCTTTATTTGGTTTAATATTCTTGACAATGACACAATATTAGTATAAGTATTTAAGAGGAAAAATTAGCTATTAAAAAAATCATTAAAATATCAAATAATGGTTGCATTAACTAAATCCATAGGAAGTCATATTTAAGTTTATCGATTTAACTAAAACCCTACTAGATATTATTATTAAAAAACTACTCTCTGCGGCCCAAAATTATTAATTATAAACAACAAAACTCAATTTAACACATGTGCAACTAATGATTTGGCAGACCTAGAAAATTTTCTTAAAGGGCCAAATTGTTTTTGGGGTGTGTGGTTATCGCTATACAATAATTTTTTTAGAACATACTGGGTAAGATCAAGTTGGGTCATATTATCAAAATAATCAAACTAAAATTCATATAATAAGGTTAAGTTTGTTTATATTAGAGCATTCACATTCACAATAGCTCCACCATATCACCTCCTATTTTTAAAATTTAAAGTAAATGTTTAAAAATCATTCTTTTCACTCCACATCAGAACCAATATATTTACACCTTATTTTATTACTTGAAAAGTTGCTACAATAGTTTTTTATATATGAAAACCTACAATTCATCTTCCATCAAATTATTGTGAGTGCATAAAAACAAGGAATATAATAAAATAAATGTTTGTGAGTACCATAAAGATAAAAATAGTGGATAAGATGTGGGAGATTTTTTAAAATGATGGATAAGTTTTGTAAAGTGTGTTTTATAATTAAATTATAGGGTCGGATATGGTGGAGATGTAACGAATGCTCTTAGGGGGAAGGGACAATTAACCCATAAACCCTAAGTCCCGCCAATCCTACCGCGACACGTCACGTCAATTAGACCATACACTGCCCTAAACTATCATCTTTGTTGGCGCCACTACCCTAAATGTAATGTTCCGTACTTTTGTACTTTCTAATTTCGAAAACTTGTAATTCGTATTTCATTTCCACATTTGTAATCCAAGACTTCAATCATAATGGAAATTCGTGTTTTTATAAACACGATACATTCATACTTATATTTTATCCAATCAATCAACAAATACGCGTTTATACACGAACTTGAGACTTGAGATACTATCAAAACATCAACCATGCATGCATCATACTTATACCATACTCAAATACACCTTGAATACCTAAAAACAAGTTAAAATGAAAGTTTATGGCATAAAATAACCTAAAAACCAAGTGCAGGGGCCAGAAGTGAACAAAAAACAAAAGTTTGAAAAAATTAGCCCGTCGCGCCACGTGAAGGGAGAACCTGTGGATAGTCGCGTGGCACGAGGATGCTCAATCTGCAGCAGGATTTTCCAACCAATCAGATCTCACCCTTTTCACCTTGTTTACCTCCAATCATCTTCTAGCCTCTTTAAAACACAAACCCTAATTTACCATTATAAAACCAAGCCTCCTCTAACATGTTTTCACTTTCCACAACTCCATATCACTCGCAAACACTCCAAAATCACCAAGAAATTCTCTAAGTTGGGCAGAAAGTTTCAAGTGTTCAAATGAGCTTTCAACGCACTTCCTTCTTCATTTATTCTTATTTTCTTGTTCCACTCCACTTGGACAAACTCAAGGAATGTTTCCACAAGTTTTCGATGGTAAACTGAGTTAGAACATCAGCATATTTGAGGTGCAAAGTACGTAGGATATATTTTCTGTTTTTGACAACTTTCAAAACAATGTTCGTACTTACTTGTTTCTTAGATTTCTATGCACCAAACCTAGTTGCCAACAAATCCATTGTTGGGAGACTTGAGTTGAGGCATCAAATTAGAAAGTTAAAGGTTCATAACCTCAGTTTCTTATTGCCCCAAAGGTCCCAAGTGACCTACAAAAGTGTTAAAACCATCTAAGTCCTCAACCTTTAATGTGGTGAGACTTGTGTTATGGTACAGTGTGAACAATGGAACCTTTGGCTTCTAACTATGATTCCACCTCCTCACTTTCATACTTAGCCGGTTTATTATGTCATTCTAAGTCACCAAACAATTTTCAAGAAAACAAAGTGAATAAACTACACAAAGTCTTCAAACACTATCCATGTTTGAAATGCACTCGTCTAGTTTACTCACTTGGTTGTCTTGGTGAATTAGGAGATTTTATATGTGACACCCCGCGACAACGCTTAAATACACTAGCTTCTTCAGTGACTGATTGCTAAAATTCGGGACGAAATTTCTTCCAACTTGGGGATGATGTGACAACCCGTAACTTTGAGGAAAAAACCCAGTTGGTTCACTTTTATAAATCAAACCATGCGCTTTTATTATTTGTTGAGTTAATTATAATTTTATTTATATCGCGTTGAAACCGACTCGAACTATTTGAACCAAAGTGCACTTATCTCGCTTGTCGATCTAATCCTTTCGCGTAGCTTGAAACTTATGAGGCCCGAATCATAAGTCGATTATTACACATTATAATTAGTTGATTGATTGATTTTATTTTTATAACTAATTGAAAACACAGCCCACAAACAACCGGCCCACACCTAATTCCCCCATGTTGCGTTTCGATTAGCAGCCCAAACTGTAACACCTCGAAAATTCACGCCCTATAATGTGTTGACACGTGTCATATGTTTAAAACGTGTGAAAGAATATTATAGAAGGACTAAAGTTGACAAACATGGAAAGTATGTGAATATACGTATTCTAAATGTCAACAGTGAATAAATATAATGTACATTGGCCCTACATGATGTTTATAACATCAAACGAATAAATCATGGATCATGCGAAGCTAAAAGTGAGAGATTACAAACTACAGGGGTTAAATGTGTCAACATGTTTAAGTTATACCTCTGAGTGACCTTTTGACAAACCCGAAGCTTTGTAACTGTTAATTATGCTCACTAGAATACACGATTTAAATTTCGTAAAGTTTCGTTATCGTATGAGAAAGTTATGACCAAATTCGTGTGCGAAGGGTTAAAGCGTAAACGTTGAAAGTTAGGACTTTTCGGGTAACAATAAAGTTAACCAGGGACTTAACAAAGTGGGTATATGTTTTAAAGCCCTTATAAATCAATTTGGAGGGTTCAAGATGCAAGAAACAAGTGTCTAAACAAAGTTTGAAGAGCCAAGGATCAAAACGCAAAAATCTAAAAATGTTGATTTTGTGCAGAAGGGGGTCGCGCGACGCGAAGCCCCGGGGGGGGGGGGGGGGTCGTCGCGCCACGCGAGGGCCTACCTGGTCCAACTTTCTTGGGCTGTTGTCTGCCTTTTACATTCAGCTCGATTATTATCCGATTTTCCACAAAAAGGGCGACCCCTAGACACCCCCTAAGCACTAGGAACATGTGTTGATCAGTTGTGGTGGGTTGTAGACTCATGTGTCAAGAATTTGTGGTGGATTAAACACTATATAAAGGACCATGATATGCACCATTGTTCTTCACACCTTCCTCTTGCAATCTGATCATTTCTGGAGCTCCAAGGCACTCTCAAGTGATCACTAATCAAGCTTAGGACTTTTGTAAGTTTGCTAATCCTTCTTTAATTAAGTTTAGCTTAGTTATTTAGCTAAAAGTCAAACCATCGTAATTACGGGTTGACTTCGAGATTAATCAATAATGGCTCAGTCAAATCTCGAATTAAAAGTAGTTATAAGTTGGTAATTATGTGGGTAATAAACCCTCAAAAGGGTTCCCCCTGATTCCCACTCTAACTAGGTCAAATGTCGGGTCAAACTTGTATTTAAAAAGTCAACAGAATGTGTAAATTACAATTTATGCATAATTAGCAATGTAGAACACATACAACCTGTTTGATCATTAATATAACTTGGTAATTAGTGTGAGGACATGTCTAAACATGTTCAACCCGACAATTTCCTGTTTAGACCCGGTTCGGAACCGAAAGTCGCATAGTTTGACTTATACTTTGACTTTCAGTTCTGACCCGTTATGGTATGTTTTAGAAATGCCTTAGAGCTTTATTTGGACCAGGTTACATGCTAGTATAACCCTCTGTGATTATACACCTCGGATCATTAGTTATCCAATTAATATGCATAATTCCGTTAATTGCTCATATGTTGACCATTATGCCCTTTTCACCTTAAAACGTGATTTTTGGAAATGTAAAAGAGTAGAAACCTTAATTACTGATATATAAAATTGCATACAAATTTACATCAGTTTGAGGTGTAGGTTAAGAGTTATGCTCGTTAGCGTAAAATTAAAGCTTTATGTTAATTAAACGGCGTATTTAGCGTATAGCCTACTTAAACATACTTTTTTATATCAAATCTCTTACCCACTGATGTAATATATTATTTTGGGATTTTTAAAGATTTTTAATTAATTTCAGGCTGAGCATAACTTATAGTCGTAGGCTTAATCCGGTAATTGTCGGTTTTGCCCTTACGGGCCATAAAATGGGTTTTACATATCTAAATCACTCCAAACCTTTTGCTACTGATCACATATGATAAATAAATTATTTTAAGCCTTCTGAAAATATAAAAATATCAGATTTATGTATCAAACCCGGAAATGGCCTCTAACCGCCTTTTTAAGCGTTTTTAACGCATAGTATGTGCTATAACTATATTAAACATACAAGGGTTGATGCCTACTGATACTTGAGGCAAATTATAATATTTTAACAGTAAGCAAAGGTTGATAAACTCAGACTTCAGTTTTGAGCTTTTCGGCTTATGTGAAATTACCAAAATACCCCTACGGGGCAAAGTTTGGTTATAATTGATAAATTTCACTTATATACTTTAACCTACTGATATAACTTAGCAAATTGAGTATATTTGCTGATTACATCAGGCCTGTAACCCAGGTTGACACTTAAACTCTTTTACAACCTTTAAAATGACCAAACTACCCCTACGGGGCATAGTTTGCGATTAAATTCATTTCGGGCATAATAAAAGACATCTTACTGATGTCACAACATATATGAAGCATATTAACTTAGGAAACCTGTAAATGGCTCTCATTACTACCCGTTACGCTTATTACGCGTTCGGTTCGGTTTATGTAACTAGTTTACATAAACGAGCCTAAACGGGTCAAACCTTAACGGTTTTATCCCAAAATCCAGAATGTGTATGAAATACCCATATTAAACAAGTCTCTGAACTTGTCGGGTCTAAATCACATTCTATCCGGTCTTCGCTTAATCGTGCGTACGAACCGTGTCTTTGAAACTAACCGGTCTAAACTTAAGCTTAACTAAATACCCGTTAGGATTCTAATAGGTTATTATAAACCTTCGTTCCAGATTAGGAGTACCAGTAAAAGCTATGTGCATTTTTCTTATTGTGATTTATACATTGCTCTGGTAAATACTTTTAACTTATTTTCCCTATACGGGCTTGGGTTACGGTATATAGCATACCGCTTGATTGGGCATCAAATCTTCCATCGTTGGGTGGTTAATTGAATAATTTGATCGGCTCGTTTAAACAGTCTTGTTACTTAAAGCCTTAGGGGGGGGGGGGGGTTAATGACCATGTCCCGGATATCCTTGGCATCATTTTACGAAATGGCCACGACTTAAGCGCGGGGTGTAGGCGTACACCCGTCAGTGCACAAAAGAATAATGTGGTGTGTCTATTGATCTTTAACCCGTACTTGATCCGGGCTACTGAACGCACAAGGAACATGTAATTCGTTCACAAGATTATATATTTAAAATAATTCTCCCAAGTTAAATAAAAATGTTTATGCCACGTGCATCCAAACCAATTTTCAATCATTTTCCAAAATGAGTCAGTTGATTGTCTTTACCAGTGTAAACTGACGTATTTTCCCAAAAAGATTAAATGCAGGTACTAAGCGTAATTGGCTGGGATTTCTCCTTAGCATCATTAGAAGTATCGCAAGCTTAAGATGCCTAAAGTCTGTTGAACTATTGTCATATTTTATTTTCGATCCTTCTGTGGATAAACTTCCGAATATTGTGACATTTGATATTACAATATTAAATTCGGTGGTATTATATCTTTTAAATTGATTCCGCTGTGCATATTAAATATTGTGTTGTTTGACTATTATGTTGCCAACCACGTCACGATACTCCCCACCGGGCCCATCAGTGACACGTGGAAATCGGGGTGTGACAGGTTGGTATCAGAGCCAACACTGAGTGAATTAAACACTAGCCTTTGGTGTTTAATCTCAGTTATACAATTGCACAATTCTAAACTTTCGAGTCTAGACATATAACATAGGACAAATTTTACCTTATTTGGTTTTGTTGTGTCCTTTAAATTTTTATATTTTTGTTTTGTTATCTCATGCTATATTGACAGGATTAACAAAATGCCACCAAGATTCTTCAGGAGAAGAGGAAGAGGCAAGGGGCCAATCACCGCCCCCAATGATAATGAAGCTGGACCTTCGAATGTGCGAGCTCCATCTACAACGGAGAGTGACGATCCCCGGCAGAACCGGAGAAACCTCTTTGAGCCGGCTAGACGGTCGGTTTCTCACAGCTCAACACCTCCTAACCCTTATGGGCCACAGCCGGAGTACGAGCCCAACAACCCTCAACCCTCATACATACCGTTGCAGCGATCCTTATCGCATCATTCTTTTGGTGACCCTACACCAGTATTCAGGGGCCGGTTTAACCCGGCCAATTACATCCAAGAACCCGTGGGTTTTAACCCACTAGGGCCAGAGGATCATTTCTCTGGCGATCACGCGGACGATATGGACGAGGATACCGGCCCCATCGAACCTGCATGTGGTACCCCAAACCACCCGATAGAGATCTCTGACGGATCTTCTTTCCACGGATCACCCTATGTTGGTCCAGATAGCTTTCAAGCCATGTTTACCAGGCACGAATGGTATTATACGCCTCCTCACCATTCGTCTCCTCAGCAGCAGCAGCCGCAGCAACAACAGGATCCCTCTGTGGATTCCAGATTCGTGGCAGTCACGCCACCGCCTCCACCGCCGCCAGTGCAGCCGGCACCTCCGCAACCGCCGAGGCGAAGGAGAACCGGTGCGCGCATGTCGTCACGAGCAGGGGAGTTCCATTTCAGTTCCCCACGTCAATCCAGTGGCAGCCACTATCCGCCACATCAGGAGGACCCACAAATGGGTGGACCTTCTAACCCAGCTGTACCGCAGCCGCCACCGATGGGTTTCGACAACCCAATTCCAGTATACACGGGTTCCATGGCATACAACCCGTTTGAGCCACCGATTCAACACAACTACGGTTACGCAGAGGCCGACCCTTACATGGTAGCGGCTAATTATAACGCCTTGCACCCGGAAGGACCATACGGAGCTCCATGGGGAGTAGGGTACCCAACACATGGGTACCAGATACCTCCTAGGCCTATTATCCGGACTCAATCGCAGCCGCCTAGGTTCTCCCCACCTGAGCATGAAGAACTCCTTCAGAGGTTGAATCAAGTTGAACGGGAAGTTCACAGGGACCGCAGGGAGAGACAGACTTTCTTCCAAGGATTAACAAGCTTGATCAAAGGGAAGAGCAAGAAGGATCATTGAATCCTTCCACTGTTGTTTTTCCTTGTATTAGTTAAGCCCCTGCGTGGGCCTGTATTAGCTGTATAAACCCCTACGAGGGTATGTTTGTTTGTTTTGACCCCTGCGTGGGTCTATCTATTTGTAAACCCCTGCGAGGGTATGTTATTTGTCTAAGTCCCTGCGTGGACTATTATGTTATTAAGCCCCTGCGTGGGTATGTGTGTTATTAAGCCCCTGCGTGGGTAAGTACTTGTTTAAACCCCTGCGAGGGTAAGTTTGTTATTTGAAAAGACCCGTTTAGGGCAGCGTGTAATATTTTAATAAATTAATGGAATGTTTGTTTTATAAATTTCATGTTTGCCATTATGTGCATAGATAAATTATATATGAAATAAATAAATTAAAATCATTCCTTTTGAAGTAATATCTGCCTATGTAAAATTTTAAATAAGAATCTTAAAGTGTGAAACCTAGCCTTCGGGTCATTATAAGGCCGGGCCAAGATGGTAAGACCTGTTTAAAAGATTCGTATCCCTGTTAACATCAGAAAACATGTTAACACTCCTGGCAGACGTGATTCATTAAAATCAAACACGTCATTTTTATATAAAAGGATCTTTCTAAAGATTCCTAACCCAATTTTATGATCTCTGAATCATGGGTTTAGGTCATCAATTAAGATGATCATAATTTAACCATGCGTGGTAATATGGTGCCTACGGGCCCTGCTCATTTCCATATGAGCCAAAAGACAGTGGTAGCAATGACTCCCTGTCCGATAAAGGTAATGAACTAGGTTCAAACCTTCATGCTTTGATTCTCTGAAATCATAGCTTATAATTTATAAACGTCCTTGTGACTAGGCCTATTGTGCCAATATACCTTCATGTTTTGATTCTCTGAAATCATAGCTTATAGATTAAAAATGTCCACGTGACTAGGCCTTTTGTGCCACAAATAAAACTGTTATTGTTTTATAATTAGGATAAATTATTATAGAAATCCTAAATAAACATGATTAATAAATTAACCAAATATGGTCTCTGTTTACCATGGTTAATGAATTTCCCTAAGGGGCAATTCCATAATAAACTCCCAAATAAACTATTGTCCTTGTTTTCTGCAACAGTTCAATTAAAATGGCTAACTCGGACGAGGTTAATAGTCATCCAGTGGAGAATAACCAGAACGCCCGAATTAATTTAACGGGTGCTGAATTGAAAGCAATAATAGATGGCGCAGTTACACAGGCCTTGGAAAGGCAGTACGAAGAGTATAGTGGGACTCGTAGTAGGATCCTAACTACACAGCCTTCAAAGCCACCGTCCAAGAAGGACGACTCGAAGAAAGATGATGATCGACACTCCTCGAACCACAGTGCTCCATCTCAGCAGGTTGTACTAAACCAGGGACCCCGTGACAAGGGTTGCTCTTATAAATATTTCTTTTCCTGCAAACCCCGGGATTTCACTGGGGAGAAAGGAGCCATTGACTGTATGACGTGGCTGGATGAGATGGATACGGTCGTGGATATCAGCGGATGCGCTGAGAGAGACGTGGTCAAGTTTGTGTCGCAGTCTTTTAAGGGTGAAGCGTTAGCATGGTGGAGATCTCTGATTCAAGCCACCGGAAAAATCCCATTGTACAACATGTCGTGGGAACAATTTGTTGCCCTAATCAGGGAAAATTACTGCCCTCAACATGAGGTGGAGAAGATAGAGTATGATTTTCTATCATTGGTGATGACAAACCTTGACTGTCAAGCTTACCTAACGAGCTTCAACACCATGTCCCGGTTGGTTCCTTATCTGGTAACCCCGGAACCAAAAAGGATAGCTCGATTTATCGGTGGTTTAGCCCCGGAAATCAAGGCAAGCGTGAAGGCTTCTCGGCCAGCTACTTTTAGATCTGTAGCTGACATATCTTTATCCCCCACTTTGGATGCGGTCAGGCAAAGATCGCTGAGGAATAAGGAGGCTGAGAAGAGAAAACGTGAAGATGACAGTTCACGGAGATCGAACAAGAAGCACCGTGGGAACGGTGATAACAAGAAAGGATCTGAGTCAAGGAAAGATGGGCATCATTCTGGTGAGAAGCCCAAATGCAAAATTTGCAAGAAACAGCACTTTGGAAAGTGCAGACTTGAGTCGAACTCACAGACTCAGTCAAAAACCTATGCATGTGGAATATGCAAGTCCACGGATCACAAAACCTTGGATTGCAAGAAGATGAAAGACGCAACGTGCTACCGTTGCAATGAAAAGGGCCACATTAAAACCAACTGCCCTAAATACACCAAGAAGGCTGAAGAGGCCAAGAAGACTAATGCTAGAGTCTTCAGAATGGACGCCAAGGAAGCGGTGCTAGACGACAACGTTATTACATGTACTTTCCTTGTAAATGACGTCTATGCTAGAGTACTTTTTGATTCAGGCGCTGATAAGTCTTTCGTTGATAATAAGTTTTGTGAATTGTTGAAATTACCTGTCAAAACCTTAAAAGTGAATTATGAGGTGGAGTTAGCAGATGGCACACTAGAAACCGTCTCAACTATGTTAGATGGATGTGTTATATCCATTAAGAACCATTCTTTTCTTCTGTCTCTACTTCCCTTTAAGTTGGCCGGTTTCGACATAGTTCTGGGTATGGACTGGTTATCTCATAACCAGGCCCAAATTGTCTGTAAGAAAAAGCAAGTGGTGATAAAGACTCCGTTTGGTGAATCACTTACCATTCGGGGAGATACCCAGTATGGTCTACCTGAGCAAGTGACTATGCTCAAGGCTTCAAAGTGTTTAAAGAAGGGTTGTGTCATCTACATGGCACAAGTGATTATTGAAGAGCCCAAACCGAAGATTGAAGACATTCCAGTCATTTCTGAGTTCCCTGAAGTTTTTCCAGAAGAACTACCTGGTTTGCCACCAGATAGGCAAGTTGAATTCAGGATTGATATCATCCCCGGAGCAGCACCAGTTGCTAGAGCACCTTACAGGTTAGCCCCAACGAAAATGAAAGAATTGAGGACACAACTAGACGAATTGCTAGCCAAGGGTTTCATAAAACCTAGTTCGTCTCCTTGGGGAGCACCAGTTCTGTTTGTCAAGAAGAAGGATGGATCGATGCGTCTGTGCATCGATTATCGTGAACTTAATAAGGTCACGATCAAGAATAGGTATCCTTTGCCTAGGATCGACGATTTGTTCGATCAATTGCAAGGAGCAAGTTACTTCTCGAAGATTGACTTGAGGTCAGGTTACCATCAACTGAAAGTTAGAGATGAAGACGTGCATAAAACAACATTTAGGACTCGTTATGGTCATTACGAGTTCCTAGTGATGCCTTTTGGGCTCACTAATGCACCAGCCGCGTTCATGGACCTCATGAATCGCGTTTGCAAGCCGTACTTAGATAAATTCGTCATCGTTTTCATCGACGACATTCTTATCTATTCGAAGAATCAAGCTGACCATGAGAAACACCTTCGCTGTTTTCTCAAACTCCTGCATCAGGAGAAGCTCTATGCCAAATTCTCTAAGTGTGAGTTTTGGCTTCGAGAAGTCCAATTCCTTGGACATGTGGTCAGTGAGCGTGGTATCCAAGTGGATCCCGCTAAGGTTGAAGCAGTTATGAACTGGAAAGAACCAAAGACGCCTGTAGAGATTCGTAGCTTCCTGGGATTGGCAGGATATTACCGGCGTTTCATTGAAATTTTTTCAAGGATTGCTGCACCCCTAACTTCCTTGACTAAGAAGAAAGTAAAGTTCGTTTGGGGCCCTAAGCAGCAAGAATCCTTCGATATTCTGAAGCAAAAGTTGAGCAATGCCCCAGTACTGACATTGCCAGATGGAATAGAAGATTTTGTAGTTTACTGCGATGCATCCCACACTGGCATGGTGTGTGTGCTTATGCAGAAAGGCAAAGTTATTGCCTATGCATCACGACAGTTAAAGGTGCACGAAAAGAATTACACCACCCATGACTTGGAATTGGGTGCCGTTGTATTCGTGCTAAAACTGTGGAGGCATTATCTTTATGGAATCAAGTGTGTGATCTATTCTGATCACAAGAGTCTCCAGCATCTGTTTAATCAGAAAGAGTTAAACCTGAGGCAACGCCGTTGGATGGAAACTTTAAATGATTATGATTGTGAAATAAGATACCATCCCGGCAAGGCGAATGTATTCGCCGATGCCTTGAGTCGAAAGGAGAGGGTGAAACCCATTCGAATCAATGCCAAGCGCATGGAGATAAAGAATAATTTGATTGAAAGGTTGTTAGCTGCACAGAAGGAAGCTGTGTTGGAAGCTAACTATCCTAATGAAAAGTTAGGAGTAACTGAGGAGCAGTTAACTCTTAGCAAGGACGGAATTCTAAGATTAAATGGAAGAATATGGGTTCCAATTCATGGAGGGCTTCGAGATGTCATCCTCCAGGAAGCCCATAGTTCCAAGTACTCCGTTCATCCTGGAGCTGATAAGATGTACCAGGATCTAAAGGTAAATTATTGGTGGATAGGCTTGTAAAAGTCTGTAGCCACCTATGTAGCTAAATGCTTGACATGTGCGCAAGTCAAAGCCGAGCATCAAAAGCCGTCAGGCTTGGTACAACAGCCTGAACTTCCTACGTGGAAGTGGGAAATGGTAACTATGGATTTTATTACCAAGTTACCTAAGACAAGGAAAGGAAATGATACAATATGGGTTATAGTTGATAGACTGACTAAGTCATCACATTTCTTACCCATCAAGGAGACTTATAGCTCCGACATGTTAGCCCAGTTATACGTTGATAAGATTGTAGCCTTACATGGCATACCTATGTCTATTATCTCTGACCGAGATACTAGATACACGTCACATTTTTGGAAAAGTTTCCAACAATCTTTGGGCACACGTTTGAATTTTAGTACGGCTTATCATCCTCAGACTGACGGTCAGAGTGAGCGTACTATTCAAACGTTGGAAGACATGCTACGTGCATGTGCGATCGATTTGGGTGGTAGTTGGGATAAGAACCTACCATTAATCGAATTCTGCTACAACAATAGCTGCCATACCAGCATTAAGGCTGCGCCCTTCGAGGCATTATACGGTAGAAAGTGTAGATCGCCCATTTGTTGGGCAGAAGTTGGAGATGTCCAATTGTCAGGACCAGAGATAGTCTTTGAAACGACGGACAAAGTTATCCAGATTCGTGACCGTCTCAAAGCTGCCCGAGATAGGCAGAAGAGCTACGCAGACCCAAAGCCTAAAGCTTTTAACTTCGAAGTAGGTGACAAAGTCCTACTTAAAGTATCACCCTGGAAGGGGGTGATGCGATTTGGTAAGAAAGGCAAGCTAAGCCCGAGATACATAGGACCTTTCGAGGTTATCGAACGTGTCGGGTCAGTTGCCTATAAGTTAAACTTACCGGAAGAGCTCAGTGGAATTCACAATGTGTTCTACATCTGCAATCTGAAGAAGTGCTTCGCAGATGAATCACTGGTAATACCGCATACAGATGTGCATATAGATGAGAGCTTAAAATTTGTGGAAAAACCTTTGTCGATTGAAGATCGACAGGTAAAGAAGCTTCGAAGGAAGCATGTACCTATTGTAAAGGTCAAATGGGATGCCCGTAGAGGTCCCGAATATACGTGGGAGGTTGAATCCACGATGAAAGAAATGTACCCCTATTTATTTCAGTAAATCTCGGGTCAAGATTTATTTTAAGGGGGTGAGGATGTAACACCTCGAAAATTCACGCCCTATAATGTGTTGACACGTGTCATATGTTTAAAACGTGTGAAAGAATATTATAGAAGGACTAAAGTTGACAAACATGGAAAGTATGTGAATATACATATTCTAAATGTCAACAGTGAATAAATATAATGTACATTGGCCCTACATGATGTTTATAACATCAAACGAATAAATCATGGATCATGCGAAGCTAAAAGAGAGAGATTACAAACTACAGGGGTTAAATGTGTCAACATGTTTAAGTTATACCTCTGAGTGACCTTTTGACAAACCCGAAGCTTTGTAACTGTTAATTATGCTCACTAGAATACACGATTTAAATTTTGTAAAGTTTCGTTATCGTATGAGAAAGTTATGACCAAATTCGTGTGCGAAGGGTTAAAGCGTAAACGTTGAAAGTTAGGACTTTTCGGGTAACAATAAAGTTAACCGGGGACTTAAAAAAGTGGGTATATGTTTTAAAGCCCTTATAAATCAATTTGGAGGGTTCAGGATGCAAGAAAAAAGTGTCTAAACAAAGTTTGAAGAGCCAAGGATTAAAATGCAAAAATCTAAAAATGTTGATTTTGTTCAGAAGGGGGTCGCGCGACGCGAAGCCCCAGGGGGGGTCGTCGCGCCACGCGAGGGCCTACCTGGTCCGACTTTCTTGGGCTGTTGTCTGCCTTTTGCATTCAGCTCGATTATTATCCGATTTTCCACATAAAGGGCGACCCCTAGACACCCCCTAAGCACTAGGAACATGTGTTGGTCAGTTGTGGTGGGTTGTAGACTCATGTGTCAAGGATTTGTGGTGGATTAAACACTATATAAAGGACCATGATATGCACCATTGTTCTTCACACCTTCCTCTTGCAATCTGATCATTTCTGGAGCTCCAAGGCACTCTCAAGTGATCACTAATCAAGCTTAGGACTTTTGTAAATTTGCTAATCCTTCTTTAATTAAGTTTAGCTTAGTTATCTAGCTAAAAGTCAAACCATCGTAATTATGGTTTGTCTTCGAGATTAATTAATAATGGCTCAGTCAAATCTCGAATTAAAAGTAGTTATAAGTTGGTAATTATGTGGGTAATAAACCCTCAAAAGGGTTCCCCCTGATTCCCACTCTAACTAGGTCAAATGTCGGGTCAAACTTGTATTTAAAAAGTCAACAGAATGTGTAAATTACAATTTATGCATAATTAGCAATGTAGAACACATACAACCTGTTTGATCATTAATATAACTTGGTAATTAGTGTAAGGACATGTCTAAACATGTTCAACCCGACAATTTCCTGTTTAGACCCGGTTCGGAACCGAAAGTCGCATAGTTTGACTTAAACTTTGACTTTCAGTTCTGACCCGTTATGGTATGTTTTAGAAATGCCTTAGAGATTTATTTGGACCAGGTTACATGCTAGTATAACCCTCTGTGATTATACACCTCGGAGCATTAGTTATCCATTTAGTATGCATAATTCAGTTAATTGCTCATATGTTGACCATTATGCCCTTTTCACCTTAAAACGTGATTTTTGGAAATGTAAAAGAGTAGAAACCTTAATTACTGATATATAAACTTGCATTCAAAATTTGACACCAGTTTGAGGTGTAGGTTAACAGTTATTTAGCGTAAAATTAAACAGCGTATTTAGCGTATAGCCTACTTAAACATACTTTTTGATATCAAATCTCTTACCCACTGATGTAATATATTATTTTGGGATTTTTAAAGATTTTTAATTAATTTTAGGCTGAGCATAACTTATAGTCGTAGGCTTAATCCGGTAATTGTCGGTTTTGCCCTTACGGGCCATAAAATGAGTTTTACATATCTAAATGACTCCAAACCTTTTGCTACTGATCACATATGATAAATAAATTATTTTAAGCCTTCTAAAAATATAAAAATATCAGATTTATGTATCAAACCCGGAAATGGCCTCTAAGCGCCTTTTTAAGCGTTTTTAACGCATAGTATGTGCTATAACTATATTAAACATACAAGGGTTGATGCCTACTGATATTTGAGGCAAATTATAATATTTTGACAGTAAGCAAAGGTTGATAAACTCAGACTTTAGTTTTGAGCTTTTCGGCTTATGTGAAATTACCAAAATACCCCTACGGGGCAAAGTTTGGTTATAATTGATAAATTTCACTTATATACTTTAACCTACTGATATAATTTACAAAATTGAGTTTATTTGCTGATTACATCAGGCCTATAACCCAGGTTGACACTTAAACTCTTTTACAACCTTTAAAATGACCAAACTACCCCTACGGGGCATAGTTTGCGATTAAATTCATTTCGGGCATAATAAAAGACATCTTACTGATGTCACAACATATATGAAGCATATTAACTTAGGAAACCTGTAAATGGCTCTCATTACTACCCGTTACGCTTATTACGCGTTCGGTTCAGTTTATGTAACTAGTTTACATAAACGAGCCTAAACGGGTCAAACCTTAACGGTTTTATCCCAAAATCCAGAATGTGTATGAAATACCCATATTAAACAAGTCTCTGAACTTGTCGGGTCTAAATCACATTCTATCCAGTCTTCGCTTAATCGTGCGTACGAACCGTGTCTTTGAAACTAACCGGTCTAAACTTAAGCTTAACTAAAGACCCGTTAGGATTCTAATAAGTTATTATAAACCTTCGTTCCAGATTAGGAGTACCAGTAAAAGCTACGTGCATTTTGCTTATTGTGATTTATACATTGCTCAGGTAAATACTTTTAACTTATTTTCCCTATACGGGCTTGGGTTACGGTATATAGCATACCGCTTGATCGGGCATCAAATCTTCCATCGTTGGGTGGTTAATTGAATAATTTGATCGGCTCGTTTAAACAGTCTTGTTACTTAAAGCCTTTGGGGGGGTTAATGACCATGTCCCGGATATCCTTGGCATCATTTTACGAAATGGCCACGACTTAAGCGCGGGGTGTAGGCGTACACCCGTCAGTGCACAAAAGAATAATGTGGTGTGTCTATTGATCTTTAACCCGGACTTGATCCGGGCTACTGAACGCACAAGGAACATGTAATTCGTTCACAAGATTGTATATTTAAAATAATTCTCCCAAGTTAAATAAAAATGTTTATGCCACGTGCATCCAAACCAATTTTCAATCATTTTCCAAAATGAGTCAGTTGATTGTATTTACCAGTGTAAACTGACGTATTTTCCCAAAAAGATTTAATGTAGGTACTAAGCGTAATTGGCTGGGATTTCTCCTTAGCATCATTAGAAGTCTCGCAAGCTTAAGATGCCTGAAGTCTGTTGAACTATTGTCATATTTTATTTTCGATCCTTCTGTGGATAAACTTCCGAATATTGTATCATTTGATATTACAATATTAAATTCGGTGGTATTATATCTTTTAAATTGCTTCCGCTGTGCATATTAAATATTGTGTTGTTTGACTATTATGTTGCCAACCACGTCACGATACTCCCCACCGGGCCCACCGGTGACACATGGAAATCGGGGTGTGACACAAACACCTTTTTTCTTTTGTTCCTTGTGTTCGGCCCACATCCAAGACCCAACCCAAACCGCTACCAACCCCATTTCCATTTGTTAGTTCTCGGCCCAAGCTAGACAAAACCCAAGCCTAACTTCCCTTGTTAAGTTATACGCATGCTTGTATGTATGCGGTTATTGCTATACATTCACAGAAGTACCAAAAACAAAAACCCTAGTGCTTTCCCTCTTCTCTCGATTGTACGGCAGCAGGCACCCCCAACCACCACCGTCGCTCCTCCTCCTCTCGCCACTCTCTCTCTCTCTAGCTCTCTTAATCTCTCACACAAGGTTTGTAGTTATGTTTGTGGTGTTTATTTCGGTTTGAAATTCATGTATACATGGCTGTGTTTTTATGTGCCTTGATGATCATGTTGATTATTAGTGGTAAATTGTAGAGTAGGAGCCATGAAAACCTTGTATGAGTTCGTATTATTGCGTTGATATGCTTAAACCTATGTAAGTTGTCTACGGTTTTATGTGATTAATGATCTTGAATGGTTTTGGGTAGAATCTTGCTGATTTAATGTCGTAGGTGACATATAGGGATGATAATCTACTGTAAATAATTGTCATGGGTCGTTGGGTGAGCTAGTTTTTCGGTTGGGGAGATCGGGTAACGAAAACAGGAAGCTGTCTAACAGTTACAGCCAACTTTAATTGGCTGTAACTGGGTCATAATATAACGAAAATTGGATTTTATTGAGTGTATAACGTGTTATTTTGAAATACGCTTCTAATGGCGCCGGAATCAAGATTTTTGGATGTCGTTTACTATTTTAAATAAATTATTTCGTTTCAGCAATTAAAGCTACGTTTTCTGCAGATTATACGTGTTATGTTTTAGGTCATAACTTGATCAATACTTAGAGTTAGACCACGAAATTTATACTGTAGATGGTCATAAGTGTCCATGCAAACCTCCAACTAGAATTTCATCAATCGGATAATCGAGTATGTTTAAATTAAATTTTCTGTGAGTTGCAGTCAGAAAGTGACAATCTGATTTCAGCTTAGTAAATGAATTTTTATAAATTTTTGGTAAAAAGCTAAACTCTAACAATTTAACACAAGACCAAACCTCCGAGGGGCATGTCATATAAAAAGATCGTAATTTTTGGAATCTCGTAAGTATTGTAAACGGACACCCCAAAAGAACCCATTTTCATTAAATTGAGTTATGCACGTTTGTATGTTTATTAAGTGTCGAATCTGATATATTTGGTACTTGTACATACTTGATGATCGTATAAATGGTGTATCGCGTGTTGTAGTGTATCCTACGAGCATGTGCCTAAAACTACTCGGTAACGTAGTTGTGACAATTTGTATGCATGTTAATTGTTAGTTGTGTGTAAGATTTGCGTGAATTACATAAACGACCTCTAATGTTCTTGGTAACCATAATAGGACGTGGTTGACCATACTAGCTCGCAAAACCTAATCTGCCGAGCTAATCTAAGCATGCATTCCCGGTGGTTAGGAACGGAACGAACAACATTATCTCCATGTGTGGGATACGGGTAACATTATCTCCTTGTGTGAGATACAGGAGGTTATTTTACTGTTTATACTACATGTCTTAAGCGGACTAAACGGAACTCTATCTGAAAGTCCATATACATTTTATACCGATTAATTTTCGAGGCCAATGGCGAACGGGATAATAGTTAGTAGCGCAATTAGGTCTAACACACCTCACACCATGCCGTAGAGGACGAGAGTGAACTATTATGCCTGGGCACTAGTCAATGATGATAGACATTGACGTGGGGCACTAAACATGACTACAGTTAGTTTCGGTATGGCACGAGTTTAGTAGCTTAAAAATGTGGGGTAGCTCCCCATGACATGTTTTATAAAATAGAGTAACTTAACAACTTACGTTTTCGAAACAATACAGATAAACTATGAACTCGCCAACTTTATGTTGACACGCTACTGCATGCTTGCAGATCTACAGGTACAATTGCGGACGGACATTGCAAATGGATGGAGTGTGTGTGTGGTTTGGAAAGTGGTACGTTTTGTACATTTGTTTAAATTGTGGTTTCTAATCGTAATAAGTTTATTTCACGTTTCCGCTGCAAAAATAAAGTACATTTTAAAAAATTTTAAACGAAATCACCAATTGTATCATTTGGAATAGTTTTACACACTTCGTAACGGTTCAAAATAATTAGTGGCTGGATCCTGGCAGTCGCACGCCTCGCGGTAATACTCCGCATGTGGAAATTTTGAGGGTGTGACAGATTGGTATCAGAGCCAGGTTATAGTGAACTAGGTTTAAAATATAACCGTTCTTCTAGAAGAAACCATAACATCACACTACAGATTTGCAAGGTTCATCAGGCTCAGCTGCTTACATGGTAATTGTACCATTTGACCTTTACTTGTGTATGGTATATGTATAGATATGTATACATATGTATGTTTAGTATCTAACATCGTAACTCATACGTAAACAAAGATTACAAACATGTTATATTATAGGAAAGCACGAATTCTCCTAACTTTATTTGAGATCACAACACGCAAAGTATGAGAAACCAGTTGTTCATAACCCTTGTCCACACCTTTCTCGATCTCATTACGGGACAAGGACGAACCGATGCGATGAACATTTCGGACCATGCTACGGATTCTATAAGGAAGTCACGAGAGCAAAACGAAGAAGGAGATCCATTCCTATATCACGTGTTATTAGAGGAACAACTATTAAGGTATGACAGCACGATAACTTGGTCCCCTATACGAAGCTATTATAGACATTAGTGCTCGAAATGTGAAGTGGTTTACGACACACACAAAACCAAGAGTAGGACGTGAAGTAATTAACAAGGATTAGAAGGATCGACGACCTCATTCACATCCTTTATATCCAAATAATTCTTTTCCCTACTCGAGTGGTGAGGCGCGTTCTCTCATCCGACCGATGATCTAGATTCTTGACAATTATCTGGAAGTGTCCTAGTAGGTCTACACTCCTCAGATTCCTGTTTGCATGCCTCGAATACGAGAAGCGTACGTGGTGTATACTTCTCATGGCAGTGCTAACAATCACATCGCATTCCCATCGATCACAAAGTTGTTTCTCCTAATTCCCTGTTACGTGATTAATTCTTAGTTGAACCTAACCTTATACCTCCGCCTACCTTAACTCAGCAAAGTGATATCGTTCGTATAAGTCAACGGGTTCGGAGAATATATGAGGACGAAGACACGGATTAGTCAACTCACAGAAGAGCACAATGCTCTAAATGTTTACTTTTTTGAAAGAACCGTTATCCCATTATAACTTTTCTGGTTATGTAAATCTTTTCGCTAGCTTTCGTAGGAATCAACGTTTATTGTTTAAGTTGATGCCTTATTTCCATTACTAACTTGGGCAAGTCTATCATTTTCTTATCGCGATACCACGATGTCCTGACATCTTCATATAGAAACCCCGGTCAATAAACCTCTTGAACCCCGAAATTAGTGAATTATTGATTCGATCATACTCTTTCAAACATGTTTTCACATTCTCACATTGAAACTCCTCTACGACACAAGCACTACTTCGGACTTATCCGCATGACTTAGATAGTCCATCCGAAATTGGTTACTTAGTGGTTGGTGAATCACAAACTCATTTAGAGACCATGAATCAAGGTGAACTACCTTCCTTTCATACACGACCCCGCTCAAAATATCATGTCGGACATTTCAGTGAACCTTAACCCCTCAAACCCATACGACGACCTTCCTTCTCTAGTTAGTTCTTGTTATGCCAACTATATTGACGTAACACTTCTTATCGGCAAACGTCGTTCTTTATCTTAACCTCATACAACTTGCGTACGACCAGCTATATCCTCGACATCAGGTAAACCCTTACTACCGATCCTTAAACGTTTACGCATCGATTGCGACTACCATTTTTGCATGTTTTCACATCTATTCTCGATATACTTCTCGAATTCTATGATTCTTATCCCAACGATATTCTGCGTGAACCCTTGCTTGGACGAGTTAACCTCTACGCACGTTACTCGAGGAGTAACGAGCCATAGTTACCACAGATATGAAGATATCACAAGCAGTGTCCTTAGAACTCAATACGACCAATACAAGTTCCCAGTCACGACATTCAAATTTACCCTACCTTGACAGATTTGTCACTTGTTTTCTTTGACGACATCCGAATCTACTCCAAGAACCAGTAGGAATCCGAACGACACCTATGACTTACCCTGGAACTTCTACAACACAAACAACCTTACGTTAAGTTTTCAACGTACGACTTTTAACATCACAAAGCCCGCTTTTCTCGATCGCATACACAATCCCTCACAGCTTTAACTCGAAAGATGCTTAGGAATTCGCAACTCCAGTAATTAAAAGATAAGCTATGAGGTGCTTCTATCCTATCCTATCCTGTCTGGGGCATTGATGAATTTATTGCTCGCAACGGTACACCCATTCAAGTGCTCGATTGCAAGCTGAAGCAACGCGAGAATAATCATTGCCTACGTAACGCGAAAACTCAAGGTTTGCAAGGAAAACTACACTACCCACGATCAGGACAAGGAGCTGTAGTTCTTGCACTCAAGATATGGAGACACTACTTGTACGGTACCAAGTGCACAAGTTACACCAAACACAAGAGTCTCCAGCATATTTTTTATCAGAAGGAGTTTAATATGCGACAGCGTCGATGGGTCGAACTCCTAAACGATTAGGAGTGCGTGATCAGATATCAATCTATCATCCAGGCAAGGCTAATGTTGTGGCCGATGCCCTCAGCCGAAAGGAAATTAAACCAAAACGTGTTCGTGAGCTGCAACACACCATTCATTCGAACCTCCCCGAACAGATCCGAAACGCACAAGTTGAAGCTCTGAAAGAAGAAAACCTTCCAGCTGAGTCAATGCGGGGTATGGAAAGGCAACTCGAACTTAAGGAAGACGGCATTCACTACTTCATGGAACATGTATGGGTTCCATCCTATGGAAATCTACGAGAGCTTGTGATGGATGAGGCGCACATGTCTCGCTACTCGGTACACCCTGGTTCCGACAAGATGTACCATGTTCTCAAGACATTGTACTGGTGGCCCCACATGAAAGCTATCATAGCGACCTATGTTAGCAAATGCTTGACTTTCGCTAGGGTCAAGATCGAATACCAAAAGCCATCAGGATTACCTCAAGAACCGAAGATACCAACGTGGAAATGGGAGCAAATTTCCAGGGATTTCGTCACCGGTTTACCCAAATCACAACAAGGGAACGAAACCATCTGGGTGATCTTAGATCGACTGACTAAAACTGCGCACTTCCTAGCTATCAAGGAAACCGACAAGTTTTCGACACTCACAGATATCTATTTGAAGGAAGTAGTTGCTAGGCATGGAGTACCAACTTCCATCATCTTAGATCGTGACCCGGGTTTTGCATCTGAATTGTGGCAAGCGATACATAAATCCTATTAGGATCTGAGTTTGACTTGATTGTGTTGTTTTAATAAGATGGTAATGAAAGATGATAAAACAAAGATACAATTATAGTGAAATGAATGTAAAACTTTATAACATAATCAAGGAAAGATTAGCTTTCATTATACAATGCTTTCATTAGTCAAAAGATTGAATATTACAATGTTTAGACTTATGCATGCATGAACACTAACTCCCCCTCAGCCTGAGCTCACAAGTTTGTTCGTACAAGATGAATGTGTGCAAAGAGCTGATAGAACAGTACATGCACTGTCTATTTATAGTACAACTCAAACCACTGTAGCATCTTTGCTGATGTCACCTAGATAGTGACATCTAACAATCTTAACAACCTATAAACATTGATGCAATTACATACACTGTTACATTAATGAATGATTAATCAAAATACTGTTGAAGACCAATCAACTACTGGTGTCAAAGTGCTGCTAGTGTCAAAGAACTGCTGGAATCAAAGGCCTGATCAACCTTAGAGGAAAGCACTGCTCAGACTCATCAATTCTATCTGAAAGTCCCTACACATTTTATACTGATTAATCGCCGAGGTCAATGGCGAACGGGTTATTAGTTAGTAGCGCTGTTAGGTCTAACAAACCTCAGACCGTGCCGTAGAGGACGAGAGTGAACTATTATGCCTAGGCACTAGTCAATGATGATATAAATTGACGTGGGGCACTAAAAATGACTACAGTTAGTTTCGGTATGGCACGAGTTTAGTAGCTTAAAAACAAGGGGTAGCTCCCCATGACATGTTTTATAAAACATAGTAACTTAACAACTTACGTTTTTGAAACAACACTGATAAACTGTGAACTCGCCAACTTTATGTTGACACGCTACTGCATGCTTGCAGATCTACAGGTACAACTGCGGACAGATGTTGCAAACAGATGGAGTGTGTGTGTGGTTTGGAAAGTTGTACGTTTTGTACATTTGTTTAAATTGTGGTTTCCAACCGTGATAAGTTTATTTCACATTTCCGCTGCAAACATAAAGTACATTTTTAAAACTTTTAAACTAGATCACCAATTATATCATTTGGAATAGTTTTACACACTTCGTAACGGTTCAAAATAATTAGTGGCTGGATCCTGGGCAGTCGCATGCCTCGCGGTAATACTCCGCATGTGGAAATTTTGAGGGTACGACATTATATTCATGACCAACCGAAATCATCAATTAAAATGGTAATTTTGTGCTTTGGTGAATCCTAATAATGAGGTTAAATGGATGGAATTCATCCTACCTCCATACATGACCATACATGACTAGCTATACTAACATATATATGTAATATACTTACAAAACCGAACCCTAACTTTAACGAATTCATGGTTGAAAGTTATGAGTTATGGTGTTCACCATCCTAGTTCTTGATTTCTTATTTCGGATTCTAATGGGTGATTTGGAACCCATGAAAAACACTACAATGTAGTGTCCGATTGAGTGTTTAGACAAGATGTATTTTCAAATAATATCATACTTTCTTGTAATAATTCTACATTTCCGGATCTAACTCATAATGAAACTCCACTGACTCACATACCTCTGTTTCCCATTGTAGGGTAACTTCGGTATTCCAACCATCCTATTCATATCGACTCACGTTTGGAAGCTTTAGCAAACCATGAGTATACTTAACTCTTCTTACGCTTTAATGCACTTTTGGGTGTAACATGTATAATCTATCAAAATTCACAATGCACACAATCAAACATATTCAACCACTAAATCCATCAAACATGCTATTTGTTACGCTTAAGTTGTTCTTGCTAAAAAATATTCGTTCACTCTATTTTTCATTTACTTAGTTAGCCCACCTTAACACTTATAGCGCTGTAGGAGTAGCACATCACACGTTTATTGTAACACCCCGAAAATGGGATTGGTAATTGAAACATGTTAATAATAATGAACAGGTAAAATACTGTTAGTAGTAAAATTAACCCGGTGAATATTAGGATTTAAACAAATAATCCTAATATTAATTAAAAAGGAGAATAAAAGCTTTGAGAAAAGTAAGTTTATAAGATGCCCGAGTTAACGAGACTTAAAATAAAACGGGTTATAACTCCCGGAACCCACTAAATAACTAGGAATATCAACCTAGTTAGTCTAGTGTATTAAAATAATGAGGGAACTTGATTTAGTAACCTTTATAAACCTGGGTAATGTTGAGGGACTAAAATGGATAAAATGAGAAATGGGTTTTTATTAATTAAAACTAAAAACACCAAAACACACACCTTTGTGTGTTCTGGTCGCACAAAACACAGGAGCCAAGAAGGGCTCTCAAGCTCAAACCCTAACAAGCATAAAATCAACAAATTGATGGGGTAAATCTAACCCAAATCGAAATCCAGACACGAATTCGTGATCCCCTCGGTGAAGGGATCATAAGGTATGCCAAATTTCATTATTTAGTTCAATCTTGAATTCTTGGTGAACATATGAAATCGAAAATTTGGCTTGCATGATTGAAGTTTGGATGAAATTAGGATGAAATCATGTTTAGGAGCAAACCCTAGTCAATAATTTTTTGAATTAGTGTTCATAGATATGAAGTCCATAACCATCCATTTATGTGTTAAATGGGTTTTGTAGAAAGATGATGAACACTAGAATTATGATTATCAATCTAGTGTTATTTGAGCTCCATGAAATAAGTCTAGGTGTTGATGTGTAAACTAGACATTTGAAATTGTGAAAAATGCTCAAAATTGGTTAAATAACTAGTCATGAAACTTGGTTAATGATTTTGCAAAATTATGCCATTTAGGTGTTTGTTGAAATGCCTAAAAGAAAACTAGATGTTGAAATTTTGAGTAAAAACGCATATTTGAATGTTATGGCGAATTATGCGTTATATGAAATAACAAGAGTTCTAAACAAATCGTTGATTGAACTCTATAGGCAAAGGAATTGAATCTTCAAGGGGACAAGTCGGAGTTGATACGCGCTTGAAGGAAGAGCACCAAAGGTACGCGACCTATGGTTTCGTTACATTATGTTATTTATTTATTCTAGTTAGTCGTATTGGAATTTAGCCAAACAGGAAAACCCATTAAGTCACGGAAGTGACGAAGTGCCCTAGACAAATAAAACGGGTCAAAACATGAGTTACAAATAGAGTTTGGAATGTCTTGAAATGGTGGTCTCCATTTGGCATCCAAACGGGTCAAAACAAGTTGAGTTGTAAACATCGAAGTCAATGACCATCACTTGTTGATTGGTTATAAACAAGGCGTAAGCCGTGAAGCGGACACGCTAACTTGTTGCAAAACCATGAACCCTTGTAGAGGGATTAAAGTTCGGAATTTTTACTTGTCAATTGTTTTAGAAAAGCATGTTTAAATCCTTGAAAACAAGCGTGATGATTATTGCGTAAGTGTCCCTCTTGAAGGGAGTGAAACGCTATAGTGGGTTAACCCGGGATTGGGTAAAATGGCCGAAGACATGAGATGACACAAAACAAGTTATTGAACTTGTAAACAAACGGGTCAAAATAAAGCAAAATGTAAACCGGGTAACGGGAGCGTAAACCATATGAATAATGGATCCGGGTAATGGATGATAGCTTAGACATGTTAAGAAATGAACCCCAAGCGATTAAAATGAGTTTGGATAGGTTTGGATGTAAATTGGGTGAAAAATAAACGTGCAGAGTTGACACGGGCGGGTGAACTTTTGACACAACCAGGTGAAGGGGCTGTGAAAAATACATGTTTAGCTGACACGGCCGGGTGAACTTTTGACACGACCGGGTGAAGGGGCTGAAAACAAAATATATAATTTCTTGTGTTTAATTATTTTGTTCAAATGCTTTGATTTCTAATCATTTAAATGAAATTGTATGATAGGTAAAGATGCACTTTAGACCCCGGAGGATGATCAAGCCATGTCAAGAACCGAACACACCAAACAAAGCTTCCGCAATTTTGTCTATTTTGTTTTAGTGGCATGTAAACACTTGAAATTATGTTTTGAAAGTTTATCTAGTAGGATGTAGACTTGAATGTTATGATCAAGTATGATCTTAAAACTAAAATGATTTTTTGTAAACTCAGAATTTTTGTACTAAATGCATGTTATATACTATTAATTCTGTCCTTTAAAAATGGGTGTTACAAGTTGGTAATCAGAGCTCAAGGTTCTTAACAAAGTGTGTTCGGTTCGAAGCTTGATCAAACATCCGGTAAGAATTATTTATATGAGTAGATTGTAACAAAATACTAGGAAAAGAATATGGATTAAAGTGCATGGGAAGGGTGTGTTAATACACTCAAACCCGGAAAGTGCACTAAACATGAATGGTTTAAGCAAGTTACAAACTTAGCTAAATCAAATTGAAAGATGCAAATGATAATGAAACGAAATGTTTAACAATTGACATAAACATTGCAGATTCGAGATGTCTAGTGTCGATAAAATATGATTAGGTAGTATAAATCCTAATCATAGATTAAATATAAAATAAGTACTTGTAAAGTAAGTATATTGGAATGTCCCGTATAACAATACCGGCAACATTGAATAGTAAAGATTAATAATAAATTGGAAATGTTTGAATGAGATGACGACCGTGTCTTAAGATGACGGGAGTTAAATAATTTAAATGGCGTAAGGTTCGGAAGCATGAAAAAGGACATGCTAGCAAGGAACCTAAATCAAGTAATGACTTGAGACAACGAAGTATCAATCAAGTACATGTTCTAAATTACGATAAGACAAGTAGAATGAAACAATTCACATAATGAACGATAGATACGTATGTGCATATATGATTAGTGAAATGAGCAAATTATATAAAAGGAATATATATATATATATATATATATATACACATAAATAAATAATTATGAGTATGTGAAATCGAGGTAAAAGTAATCTCGATAAATATTGCAATGGGAAGGAGTGCGTGTACACTCGAACCCGAGAATGCGAAGAAAGATAAGTGTCATAATGGGAAGGAGTGCGCGCACACTCGAACCTGGGAACTTAATGAAGCAAACAAACGTTGTATTGGGAAGGAGTGTAATTACACCCGAACCTGAGATTTGAAATAGTAGTAAATGGCGAAGACAAGGTTATAGTCTTGGCCAAACCAAATAAAAACATGTAGAAACATCGTTTATATTGATAAACGATGTGAGTAAATTCCATACAACGACATGGAATAATAAAATGAAATGAATTGATTTCTGTTATTGTTAAAATGGAATGATGCCAACCATCGTTGGCGACGATACGGTATCCCTCATAACTAAGGAGATGCGCGAAAGGATCTATTGGAAAGTCGGAAAGGGCTACTGAAGCCGTTTAACCCTGAATAATGGAAAGCCTATAAGTCACCATGATGACGACAAAGAAAGAAAAGATTAACGAGTTGAGAGAAAGCCCATCGGGGTGAGTATCGCAGGTACATGTATTAAAATTTCATTAAGATAACGTTGGGCAACAATTAGACAATGGATTAAGGCTAAGAATGAGAAATTAAGACTTGGGCGGGAAATACCCTCAAGGAAAACTAAATGAATGATACGTATTATTCACCATTGCGAATAAGAAAGTACCGTTAAATGCGGATTCAGAAACTTGGGTATGGGTAACCATCCAAGTAACACATTATAAATTAAATCCTTATGAGGAAGAACAATGATCACGTTGATGGGTGTGAATGTATAAAAGAGTAATAAAATTAACATTTTAAAAATGATGGAACGAAAACGGGTAAACCCCAAAAGTCATATAACAGTAGTAGTGGTTCTACCGAATAAGGCTTAAGAAATGGACCTTCGGGAAGTTAATAAAAAGGACGGACCTACGGGCCGCGAACAAGAGAAAGATGGGTGTTCAAATCAAATAAGTAAAATGTTTGATAATAAAGGAAAACGCAAGCCGGGTAACGGAAGCGTATTAAATTAGAATAATGAGCCCAAGGGAAGGGATAAGAATCAAAGTAAACGAAAATATAAACCGACAATTGAGAATGTCAAGGCATAGGGATAAAGTTTGACTGTCATAAGTGATGAAATTCACACGAACAAGTCAAAGAAGAAGAAGGAAAGAATAAAGGACTTGGTTGATTAAAGGCGATGGATTCCGCTAATACAACCAAATAAATCAAAACGAAGTCTTAAATGCATGCCGAAACGGGTGCTATGATAATGACTTCGGTAAAATACCCGATAGATGGGTAGGACTTCAGATACATGCATAAACCAAGAGACGGGAACACAGATTAAAAGTCAAAAGACTTGGATTAAGAATTATGACTAAAAGCCGATAAAATTTCGTAAAACAGAAGTTTCGATAAGTTATGTTCAACTATTTCAATATTGAACGGGTCGAATAAAGTATAACACTTGATAATACACGTAAGCGCAAACCATCAATGGGAGCGCAAAATATTAATAACTTATGAGATGGTCGTGAGAAAATATATATATAAAAAAAGGGGGACGAAGGAAATGTAGTGCAAACCAGATAATGGTAAGCGGGGAACAAACCGACGCGTAATAACGTAAGAAGTCATAGAGTCGGAAGAATAGCTCAAACGAAAACAAATGTAGCCTTAGACTACGATCAAGGTCAATAGAATTCAAAAGAGAAAATAAATGATTCCAAACATAACAAGGGATGTCTGGACGCTATATATGTAGATATACATTTTTATAAAGGCGCGAGTAAAAGATGAATCCACGGGATCATCATAACCTTTGGGATTACAAGCAAATGTTAAGGTCTACGGGACCAAAAAGACCCTTGGGTCACAAATAAAAAGAGACGAACTATTGGGGACTCACCTTAAAAAGGTGAAAATCTAAAGAAATAACATACGAGGCTAAGCAAAAGAACCTACGGGTCAATTGGGGTAAAGCATGGGGATTGGTTATGATTTCCCGCGTAATATAATAGCGGAAAAAGAATAACTTCTTGTCGTCAATTCCTGGTATGAGTAATTGATATAAGTTAAAGAGAAAAAACGTTAAACTAAAATTCTCTTTTAGTGAGAAACAACGTTTTTAACAAATATGAATATTGTGAGAGAAAATGGAAATAGCTAATAATAAAGGATATGGGTCTTAACACCGAGAGGTGTAAGACGATACGTTAGAAAGACGATTTTTGATAATGAAAAGTTTATAAAAACTTAAATATGACGCAATGCGATGCGATCATAGTCACAAAAGTGATATAGAATATAATCATGTTGTAGCATGAGTTGTGGGATAGTAGATCATAAACTCAAGTAAGGCCGAGTATGGCAATATGGTATACTGAGTGACGGGGTATGAAGTGACGGTGACTAATCAGTCTAGCCGGTAGAAAATCATTCAAAATCGGAATAGTATTGTGACTTATACAAAGCACTTGTCAATACAAGATTAGTGTGGAGTAAACATGTGGACGGACTAGTATGACCGAGTGGTTAAATGGAAACTAGTTCAAATAGACGATAAAGATAAGAAATATAAGGTGAAAGTTAAGGTCCATGAGGACTTATACATAAAAGACACCCATGTCAATACGAATGATAACTCTTTACCGAAAAGAAAGAATGTCATGAAAATGAAACTAGGTTCGTTGGTCAAACCAATGACTATGTAAAGAAGGTTTCGGGGACGAAACCTCTTTAAGTGGTGTAGACTTGTAACACCCCGAAAATGAGATTGGTAATTGAAACATGTTAATAATAATGAACAGGTAAAATACTGTTAGTAGTAAAATTAACCCTGTGAATATTATGATTTAAACAAATAATCCTAATATTAATTAAAAAGGAGAATAAAAGCTTTGAGAAAAGTAAGTTTATAAGAAGCCCGAGTTAACGGGACTTAAAATAAAACGGGTTATAACTTCCGGAACCCACTAAATAACTAGGAATATCAACCTAGTTAGTCTAGTGTTTTAAAATAATGAGGGAACTTGATGTAGTAACCTTTATAAACCTGGGTAAAGTTGAGGGACTAAAATGGTTAAAATGAGAAATGGGTTTTTATTAATTAAAACTAAAAACACCAAAACACACACCTTTGTGTGTTCTGGTCGCACAAAACACATGAGCCAAGAAGGGCTCTCAAGTTCAAACCCTAACAAGCATAAAATCAACAAATTGAAGGGGTAAATCTAACCTAAATCGAAATCCAGACAAGAATTCGTGATCCCCTCGGTGAAGGGATCATAAGGTATGCCAAATTTCATTATTTAGTTCCATCTTGAATTCTTGGTGAACATATGAAATCGAAAATTTGGCTTGCATGATTGAAGTTTGGATGAAATTAGGATGAAATCATGTCTATGAGCAAACCCTAGTCAATAATTTTTTGAATTAGTGTTCATAGATATGAAGTCCATAACCATCCATTTATGTGTTAAATGGGTTTTGTAGAAAGATGATGAACACTAGAATTATGATTATCAATCTAGTGTTATTTGAGCTCCATGAAATAAGGGGCTGTTTGGTAGCCTCTTAATGACCATTCAGATGATACCTCTTAATGGTTTAAAACCTCTGAATGAATAAGAGGTAACCTCAAATCTGAATGGTTAAGAGGTAACCTCTGAATGGTAAATCATCACATGTCACATTCTTCTACCTTCTCATTGGTAAAATTCTTAATGGTTCCATTAAGAGATAGCCTCTTAATGACCATTCAGAGACTACCAAACAGCCCCTAAGTCTAGGTGTTGATGTGTAAACTAGACATTTGAAATTGTGAAAAATGCTCAAAATTGGTTAAATAACTAGTCATGAAACTTGGTTAATGATTTTGCAAAATTATGCCCTTTAGGTGTTTGTTGAAATGCCTAAAAGAAAACTAGATGTTGAAATTTTGAGTAAAAACGTATATTTGAATGTTATGGTGAATTATGCGTTATATGAAATAATAAGAGTTCTAAACAAGTCGTTGATTGAACTCTATAGGCAAAGGAATTGAATCTTCAAGGGGACAAGTCGGAGTTGATACGCGCGTGAAGGAAGAGCACCAAAGGTACGCGACCTATGGTTTCGTTACATTATGTTATTTATTTCTTCTAGTTAGTCGTATTGGAATTTAGCCAAACAGGAAAACCCGTTAAGTCACGGAAGTGATGAAGTGCCCTAGACAAATAAAACGGGTCAAAACATGAGTTACAAATAGAGTTTGGAATGTCTTGAAATGGTGGTCTCCATTTGGCATCCAAACGGGTCAAAACAAGTTGAGTTGTAAACGTCGAAGTCAATGACCATCACTTGTTGATTGGTTATAAACAAGGCGTAAGCCGTGAAGCGGACACGCTAACTTGTTGCAAAAACATGAACCCTTGTAGAGGGATTAAAGTTCGGAATTTTTACTTGTCAAATGTTTTAGAAAAGCATGTTTAAATCCTTGAAAACAAGCGTGATGATTTTTGCGTAAGTGTCCCTCTTGAAGGGAGTGAAACGCTATAGTGGGTAAACCTGGGATTAGGTAAAATGGCCGAAGACATGAGATGACACAAAACAAGTTGTTGAACTTGTAAACAAACGGGTCAAAATAAAGCAAAACGTAAACCGGGTAACAGGAGCGTAAACTATATGAATAATGGATCCAGATAATGGATGATAGCTTAGACATGTTAAGAAACGAACCCCAAGCGATTAAAATGAGTTTGGATAGGTTTGGATGTAAATTGGGTGAAAAATAAACGTGCAGAGGTGACACGACCGGGTGAAGGGGCTGTGAAAAATACATGTTTAGCTGACACGGCCGGGTGAACTTTTGACACGGCCGGGTGAAGGGGCTGAAAACAAAATATATAATTTATTGTGTTTAATTATTTTGTTCAAATGCTTTGATTTCTAATCATTTAAATGAAATTGTATGATAGGTAAAGATGCACTTTAGACCCCGGAGGATGATCAAGCCATGTCAAGAACCGAACACACCAAACAAAGCTTCTGCAATTTTGTCTATTTTGTTTTAGTGGCATGTAAACACTTGAAATTATGTTTTGAAAGTTTATCTAGTAGGATGTAGACTTGAATGTTATGATCAAGTATGATCTTAAAACTAAAATGATTTTTTGTAAACTCGGAATTTTTATACTAAATGCATGTTATATACTATTAATTCTGTCCTTTAAAAATGGGTGTTACATTTATTGGGCATTTGTTAAGTATTCAATCAACTTTTATGGTCTCGTTCACTTCGGTGACGATGGTACGTACGCACAATATTCAGTGGACACAAGGGTTTGACCTATAATTATGCATTCTAGCTTCAACGTAGTATACATTTTGCCATGTTGGAATTGAGACTTTTTCTGATTTGCTATTTAAACCAAACTTGTATGCTCACAGACCATTATGTGTTGACAAGTTATTTTAATAAATGTTGCAGGAAATTAGCCTTGATGATTTGACGAAATTGGTTAGGGTGAACTAGATACGCACCAAAATTTTCGTATTATGTATTTCCTTTGTTTCGTTATGTTCAAGGTGCCAAAATTGTTGTATTTTCCTTTTCTAGACTATGTACTTCCATTTAGAATGAAATGAAATATTGCTATTTAACTTGTTGCCACTACTAACAAGTTATGAAGGCTCAAACAATCTATTTCGTCCCACCTTGATGTTTCCGTCATCGGTTGGGGTGTAACACTAAACTACCATCTCCTTTTTTTATTAAACATACACACAAAAGCAACAAATGCAAGCGACAACTACTTAACCCAACCCTTACCCGCCCACTCCTAGCCGCACCACTGGCGAGAGTATTTGGGAACGGGTAGGGGATACCCGCTATCTTACCCACTGGTGCCCCTTCTCCCCTTAACGATAAAGCTTGTTATTATTATATTTGTGTTTATGTTATATTTAAAAATTGAAAATTTGGTTTTTCTTAAGGTCGGTTTTTAAATTTCACAAGGGATGATTTCAAAGTTTAGGAGGGCAATTGCAAAATTTTACGAGAGAGCGGTTGGAATTTTAAAGTACCCATAACATCATTTTTTGGGGGTGGGTGGGGGGGGGGGGGGGGGTTGACTGCCCCCTACAACCACTAGTGTATACACCTACAAATAATCACTTGATTAAGAAATATATCACTTTATCACCTGAATGTCCCTCTATTCTCAGTTATATTCTTATATTTACTACATTCATCTATTTCAAACAATAAAGTTACCACCCATTTCCAAGCGTTTAACTATTTTTTAAGGAAAATTAAAAGATTAGTATGATAATTAAAGCCTTTGGTGAAAGCCTCTACATTAATATCCTTAATGCTTTACACTCCCTCTTTTTCAAGTTTATGCTTAAGGATGACCATGGCCAATTATTAGATCATCATCATCATATTCAGTAAATCCCATCAATAGCAAAGCAAAGGTAGGATCTGAGGAGGGTAAGATGTAGAAAACCTTACATCTACCCCGTATGAATAGAGAGACTGCTTCTAGCGAGACCCCCGACTCGATAGTAATTTTGCATCAAGCCTTAGACATAAGACACATAACACTCAGCAATCGGGACAAAGACTGATTAGTGCATGTACCATTTTATCTTTCAGTTATTAACGCCACCACATGATGCATGATTAACCGTCCTCAGCTTTTAATGTTATTTTCCCGAAATTAGTAAAATAATGTTAAAATTAGTACACTTTCACTTTTGCCCCCAATTATTAAAGGCATTATGGTAATTTCCTTTTCCGTGTCTAATACCTCGTCATATACTTATTAGGGTATCACTATTCATTACTCATCAGGTTTGGGGATTTCCTGGTAGATATCAGATATAGCTATACCCTATGATCTGGTTTTATATTTTACAACTTTAAAAGACTATTAATTATGGTTTTTAGTTTACAAAATATAGTAGTAATGTGTTTGATATTGATGAAAACAAATGGGTACAAGATCGGTTTCCGTCAGTGGCGGAACTAGAAGAAATATCTAGGGGTATCCCAATTTTTTTACTGTACATTTATAGAAATGAATTTTTTTACCTACAATACGGGGCGGGGCTGATCATAAAAGTTCAAGTGCTCTGGGCGAGCCAAAAAAAGGCCCTTAGGCTTTACCGAATTAAATCTTATAAACTAGTTTTTTTAATGTTATTAGTATTTAGGTTAATGAATTAATATTAAACATTTCACATTTGGGTTAGGCTTTATGAATTAATATTGGCAATAAGTTTTTAGGTTTTAAATTGGGCTAGGTTTATTTTTAATTTTTAGATCGGACTTGCATCAATATTATAATTAGCAACATTCGGAGTTGTTTCATTCAGAATTGTATCATTATAGCCAAAATTCTGAATAACCTAACAAACTTCAAAATATCGAAGCACAAACTAACCAAGAAATCAAACTATCAAAGCACAAGAAGAAAAGAATACTCACAAACAATATGCGAATTTTGATCAGTCAATGTTGGTTCGAATTTTGATCAGTTCTGCGACTGCACTGCTGCTTCTACTTGTTCGAAAATCAAAATTATGATCAATTCTGCTTGACTGCTTGTTCGATTTTTTATCAGTCTTACACAGGTTACACTTTATCGAATTTTGATCAGTTTCTGCATTTTGTCGCTGCTGATGCTATGGAGTTCTGATGCTTGTGCCTTGTACGGCGTTTGATTTCCACAAATATGTTGTCACGCTCGTGCCCCATATTCAAAAGGTTATTATTTGTTTTGGGCTAAAATATTAGTTGGGTTGGGACTTGAGCTTACATAACAATTGGGCTTACATTCAAAGGTATATTATTTCTTTTGGGGTAAAGTATCATTTTTTTGTCAGGGGTATCGTCGTAGTTGTTTAGGGATATCCTTTTTATAAAACCGACAAAAAAATATACACTACCGATACGAAGTTGGCTACGACTCGTTGAATGCTAATTCCGCCCCTAATTTCCATAACTGAACATATATCACATAATATCGTACATATCCCAAAGTCTTAAAAACTCTTATAATTAGCCTCATATGTGGTCCAATACCCGCCCCAAATGTCTGTTATTCGGTTTTCCCCTCAAAAGTTGGGTTTCCCAAATTTTATTACTACCAGTCTACCATCCCTATTCACCCAATATGTGTGTTGGAAAATAGATTTTTACGGTGGTAAAAAAAATGATTAAACTCCCAAAAGAAACGCCAAATTCCATTGGGAATTGGTTTCATGTGAATATAACAAGAGACAACTGAACTTCTGAACATATGCATGGTTTCAGAGTTTGTCAATATCGACCACTTGCATGTAATAGTGCCAAATAGAAGCCCTTCTTTGCAAAAGTAAAAAACTTAATTCATTTCTTTAGAATTTTGCCACGTTTTCTTTAACCCAAAGCCAACGTTTGCTTTTTTTCACATATTGTTAACCATGTTTAAATTTTACTTCGATCAGCCTAATAGTTTGATTCTAATCTTAAAGTTTTCTCTCATTTTTAAGAAAAGGAAACGGTTTCGAAATGAGGATAACGAATCAAGTGATCCATTTATCACAGGTGAACGATCTTACTAAAGACAAAGTTGCAAGTCTAAGGATCGAGATATTATTATCCACGATCCGCTGGATGTTGTTCCGAAATTCTACGGACTTAAGGCTAGAGAACCAAATGTTAACAGTTAGATGTTCTTTAAGCTTTTAATACACGTTTATACATGTACAGTTGACAATAATATGAAGTTAACAATTTTCACTTTAAGATCACACAGTGTGGGAGTGGAAATCCGGCGTGGACGTATGAGCGTTGGATTCTTCACCGGCTTGGTGAAGAAGATGGTTATGTGTTCGGTTGTTTTGATTGGGTGGTGGATTTTTTATTTGATTTTCCTTTTCTTAAATATAAAATAGATATAAAAAGTATATGCTACATGTCACATAACGCCACCCTTTCACGCCTCGTCCCACTCCGCCCTTTTTGCATCACGCCACTTTTCTGACGGGTGTTAACGTATCATCCACATGTCACATAATACCACATTTTCCATCCCTCGTTCCGTATAGTATAATAAAAAAAGAAGTAAATCATTTACTTGAAACGAAATATATTTAAACTATTTTGTTTGTTCTTGGAAAAAATGAGCATTATCTTGCAATTTGTAGAGATAGAGAGAGAGAGTGAGCTATAAGATTCCAAACTGGGACCTTCACCAATTATCCATATAAACGGCATTGGCGTTTCTTTTATCGCACCTAGCAAATTCATTCCACCCTTCATTGGTTCTTCTCTCTATTAACTCAAAGAAACATAATTAATACAATGGCAATAGATTGCATCATCCAGAATCCACCAACCATGCCTTCCCTCGTAGAACACCAACAAACGTCACTAGCTTTTGATGCATTGGTCCTACAACATGAAACCATGCCCCAACAGTTCATATGGCCTGATCATGAGAAACCCAACTCCCAAAAGTCTAAGGAACTTGATGTTCCTATGTTAGACTTAGGAAGCTTCCTTTCTGGACACTCAGGTTCAGTCAAGGAAGCCTCCCGTCTCGTCGGTGAGGCTTGCGAAAACCATGGTTTTTTCCTAGTGGTCAACCATGGAGTCGACGCAAGCCTAATATCCGATGCTCAACGGTATATGGACTTATTTTTTGAGCTTCCACTTTCGAAAAAACTAAGAGCTCAAAGGAAAGTTGGTGAGAGTTGTGGATATGCAAGCAGCTTCACCGAACGGTTCTCCTCTAAACTTCCTTGGAAAGAGACACTCTCTTTCCATTTCTCAGCCGAAGAGAACTCGTACAATATGGTTGAGGAATATTTCAAGAGCAAAATGGGCGAGGAATTCGTACAACTCGGGTATGTTTCTAACTATATGTATGTCTCTTTGGCAATTAGATAAACTACTTTCAATACTTTGTTAACACAGGCTTAATGATTTGATTACCACAGGAAAGTTTATCAAGATTATTGCAATGCCATGAGTAGACTTTCACTTGGGATCATGGAGTTACTGGGGATGAGTCTTGGTGTTAGTCGAAGTCACTTCAAGGAGTTTTTTAAAGACAATAATTCGATAATGAGACTAAACTACTACCCACCATGTCAAAAACCAGACCTAACCTTAGGGACAGGGCCTCATTGTGATCCGACATCTTTGACAATACTACACCAAGATAAAGTCAGTGGACTAGAAGTGTTTGTGGAGAACGAGTGGCGTTCCATCGCACCCGATTCAAATGCTTTTGTTGTCAACATAGGTGACACATTCATGGTAATCAATCTCTTCATGATTAGGTTTTATTTGTTATGTACCAATGTTTTTACTAATAGTCCACTGATGGATCCTAATTGGATTCTTTTTTCCCTTTTCCATGTTGCACTGTTTTTGTTTTTTATTTGGTGTTTGGCTTTTCTCCCACCACTTTTTACTGCAATTTTGTTCTTTCTTGTAGCTCTTTTGAAACTAATTTGGTTACCTGTTTCCAGGCACTTTCAAATGGAAGATACAAAAGTTGCTTACATAGAGCTGTTGTAAACAACAAAAGTCCTAGAAAGTCACTTGCTTTCTTTCTATGTCCAAAGAGAGATAAGGTGGTGAGTCCACCAGAAGAATTGGTGGATGAAAACAACCCTAAGGTTTATCCAGATTTTACATGGTCTACCTTTCTTGAGTTCACCCAGAAGCATTACAGGGCTGACATGAACACCCTCCAAGCTTTCTCAAACTGGGTTCAACAGAAAACAAGTAGAACTTGATGTCTAATCTACTATTCTACTGTACTCTCTCTTTATTTAACATGCAATTCAAGCAAGAAGACAATGGAAACTGTAAGAAGAGATGATTGTCTAAGAGAGGGTTAAGTGGATACATGAATCTAGCTATATGTGCATGCTTTAAAATATTTCCCTTTTTTGTTTCTTTAGGGTTGAAGGAGGAAACCAATGTGCAAAATTAAAATATCTTCATGGGGCTAAACTAGGAATAAAGCATAGCATATAAATTAGCCAATTTTGTAATTTTCTTCTGGACCATATGTAGAAAAGTTTATGAACTTATCACTAGTAGCATTACCCTAGTTCTTCGTCTTCTACTTGTATATATAAATGCCAAAAATTGAATATAATAATAATACAAGTAAAATTGGTAGCTTTATATACATTCTCCTCTAATCATATCCCTCTTTTCTGATTTATTATTATTTTTTATTAAACATAACCATTATCAGTAGGGAAGAAAAATCAAATCCTTTAATACTACAAAAAGTAATTTTATTTCAGATGTTTTATGTAAATTCACAAACTTGACAGTAAACAGTTAATTAAGGTGTGAACCTTTTTTTATCGTCAACATCATTACTTTTTTTTATCGTCAACATCATTACTTTATTAGTAAACATAAGACTGTCTCCAATGCAGTATGAATTTCCTCTTCGCCCTTAACCCCTGCCCGGTGCCACATAAGCTGACCAGCCCTTTCCTCTTCTTCTGCAACGGACGCAAGACCAACAGGTCCCACCTTCTAAAATCGATGGTATCAAGAAGAAAAAAGGTTCTGTATATTACCAATGAAAAGGTACATCATATAAATAGGAAAAGATGATGACTAAAAAAGAAAAGGAAGTCGAGTGTGTTTAGCCTTTGAACATGAATCACACAATTTATTAAAGGAAAATTTACTCAGAAAATCAATGTGAGAAAGCTTGTCAGCGGAAGCATGTCCCAACCTCTTATGCCATGTATCCCCGGATGTCAGCATAGCTTTCCTCTTCTTTTCAATTAACCCCATCCGGTATAAACCGCCTCTGCACTCACCCATGCCAATCAAGCTCCTCGTGTAAAGCTTCTGCATTACACAAAAATCAGGAAAAAATGTTATAGCCGCCTGTAAATCTTTGCTCAACCGGCTAACAGACAAAAGATTGCATGTGAATTTAGGTATGTGTAAAACATTGTTAATTTTTGTTCCTCCTGGTAAGGTGCATTCACCCCGTCCTTCGACGGGTATATTGTCTCCATTTGGAATCATGACGGGTGTTTCGAAACGATTCTGAGTTTTTTTCTCAAGGATGTCGATGATGTGAGTAATGTGCTCAGTAGATCCCGAGTCCACCACCCAATCATCATCGTCACCCCTTTTACCTGTCATGTAAGCCGCTGGTTTTGTATCCTCTTTGCTTAGGCCTCCATTCTCTGCAAAGTGTTTGACAAAAGTTTCATATTGCTCATTCGACAAACCGGGTATAGGACTGGAATCCTTTTCAACCAAAGCTGCCTTTGGTTTTGTTTCGTCCCGTTTTCGGTTTCCCGGCCACCATTCGGGGTACCCGATACGCTTGAAACAACCGTCGCGGGTGTGACCGTCCCTATTACAGTGCGTACAATGTTCAACCAAATCAGCTTGCTTAGGGTCCTTTGATACAGATTTGTCTCGCTTCTGGTTGTTATTTTCACGTCGACCGGGAACAAAAGTCTTAAAAGCCACCTGTTCATTTATGGATTTCTTCTCAGATGATATTGCCCTTTGTCTCTCATCTTCCGAAACCAGGTGATAAGCATTCCCTAAGGAAGGTGTCGGATTCATGGCTAAGATTTGGGTTCGGATAACAGAGAAATTGTTATCAAGACCCATGAGAAATTCATAGAGTCTCTCTTTTTCTTTCAATTCAAGTAGTTTCTTTCCAACATCACACGTGCATCCGCTACATACACAACGAGGCGTGGGAAGTAATGATTGTATCTCATCCCACACGCCGCGAAGCTTAGTGTAGTAGGAGGATACGGACATGCCATTCTGTTGGGTAACCGATAGAGTCTGCTTCAACTCGTAAGCACGCGGGGCGCTTACCTTTCCGAAACGTTCCTTCAGATCTGACCAGATTTCTGCGGCTGTATTGGCGTATTTCACGCTGCTTCTGATCTCTTTTTCCATGGCGGTTGTTAACCATCCCTTTATCATGGCATCGCAACGCATCCATGCCATGTAACGTTGCGACGCCTTCTCCGGCTTCGTGATGGAACCATCGACGAATCCAATCTTGTTCTTGGCGAACAAGAAATTATGCATCTCTTGTTCCCAATCATTATAGTTGCTGTCATTTAACGCGTCGTTCACCTGCATTTGTTTGGGGTAATCTGACGGGTGGATGTAGTACGGTGAGTTCGAATCAATGGATTCTCCCTCGTTCTTTGGTTGTCCGGTCATGGTGCTGTCTTCTTTTCCAGCCATGATGTTATGTGGTTTTGTGGAAGAATGTAACCTGCTCTGATACCATCTAAAATCGATGGTATCAAGAAGAAAAAAGGTTCTGTATATTACCAATGAAAAGGTACATCATATAAATAGGAAAAGATGATGACTAAAAAAGAAAAGGAAGTCGAGTGTGTTTAGCCTTTGAACATGAATCACACAATTTATTAAAGGAAAATTTACTCAGAAAATCAATGTGAGAAAGCTTGTCAGCGGAAGCATGTCCCAACCTCTTATGCCATGTATCCCCGGATGTCAGCATAGCTTTCCTCTTCTTTTCAATTAACCCCATCCGGTATAAACCGCCTCTGCACACCTCCCCTCTCACAACAACCCTTTTCTTCTCTTCTCTCTCAACCCTTGGCTTCGGATATTCTTCCCTCTCTTTCATCCATGTCACCTAGCCACATCATCTTAAGCCTCTAAGGGCAGGGACGGATCTTCAGCGTTGGAGACAGTCTAAGTGTAAAGTACCTTTTTCTTGTTGGTCCATTTATACTTATGACTTTGGGGTTATTATGATGTTTTATATGCTAAATTGATGTTTTTTAACAACAAATTTTTTTAATCCTTGTTATCAGTGAGAGTTGAACTTAAGACTTCTCCCTCTCAAACACATGTGTTTAAAGGATTTGCGTTTACCAAAGGACCACCACCCGATTAGCTACTTATATTGCGATGTTATCTTTAATTCTTTATGCAGTTTACGTAACTCAATTGAAATCTTGATATATATGCATTGCACCCACTGTTTAGAAATGGATAAACTATAAACAACACCACTACATTTGTCTTATAAGATGAGTCCACATCCATTCATAAAAAAAAACAAGAAGATAACAGGTCAATTCATATAAAATATCTGATCGATCGATAGGCACAAGCAAATCATATCACGAAGCCGAAGTATTTCTAAACTAGAAGACTCAAAACCGATCATAAACAAACAATCTATACTCATGCAAGAAAGGTAAAAGGCAAAATCTTTAAAGATTCTGTAAGTAATTGATTGACATGGTAAAACATGTGTGAAAATAATAATTTTATAGGTAAAACAAGTAGACAGGTGCACGATGGTGGGGTGGATGGAAGGGGGGCTACATTGTGAATTCATCAACTCTCAAACCAACAATACTAGACTAAGTTGATCCCACACTTAAAGAATGATATCTCCATGTCACACAGATATATCCCATGTCACATCTTTGCAAAATATATATGGTGTCATTGCATCTCATTTGGAATTACTATTTTTTTTTTACCTATATTCATAGAAGGACAAATTATGGAGGCTAGCTAGTGTGAGGGTATTTTAGTAATTTCAAAGATAAAAATAAAACAAAAAGGACCCACAAAGTTGAATCATTTAGGGGAGATCAAGTATGTAACTAGAGTCCATGAAAGCTTTGACAGACTATCCTCGTAATGGATTCTTCTGCCACAATGGTTTTTGGTTTTACTCTTATCGTTATTTTGATTATATAACATTAACTAGTGCCTAAGAAAACCCTCTTTTAATTTAAAAACTGAATAATAATAATAATAATAATAATAATAATAATAATAATAATAATAATAATAATAATAATAATAATAATCTAATTTATGATACAAGACAAAATAATGACACATGTCATTCTCTTCTTCATGCTCAAATTTTTTTTATATTTATTTAATATATTTCTTTTAATATTAATAACTAATATATAGATATCACTTATTTTCATCCTTATCTAAAATTAATAAATAACTTTAATTAGTATCACATGATGTTTTCTCCTTCAATCTTTTAATAATATTAATAATATCTTAATCTAATGTCTACTAAATTATTAATATCTTTTGAGCTATTATGAAAAGAATTCATTAACAAATATTAAACTAATCAAAGAATAAAAAATAAATTGAATTCATATCGTGTATTATGCAGATAATAAATAAGTATTTAACCATTAATTAAAGTTTATTCTATTAATATATGATATATAATAGTTTATGCAAGTTTTACAAAAATAAAATTTTTAACTTTTTTTGTAATTTATGGTGTTGTAACTCATGTATAGGGTTTTTTTTTTCTTTTTTTCATTTCTAGCATAAAACTTTTCTTCTTTTGCAATTTAGACTTATTGTTTTCTTACTTTTAACCCAAAACTTTTCATCTTTTGCAATTTAACCTCAACTATTTTTTATTTTCAATTTTGGTCTACCATACATTTCATCTTTCCTAAGTTTTTGGTTTCGCTCAAAATTTTGTGAGTTAACATATCGCAACGTGCGTGTGGAGTTCAACATTTTTTCGTATATTTTTTCTCGTTTGACTGGCCCGTCGCAACACATCTATTTTTCTCCGTTTGACAAGTTCGTCGCAACGCGTGGGTCTTGGATTGACTTAGTTATTTTTTCTATGTTCTACGTTTCGGTTTAATTTCTCTACAATGAGCGTGCGTGATTCAAATATTTTACGGCTGCTTTTCGCGTGGCGTTATTTTTTTCCGTTTTATTTATTTTGTTTTTACAAGCTTTTCTGGTGTTGGTGGTCGCTGACAGTGGTATAGCATTGATACTATTTGACGCAGTTTTACGACAACCGCTGCAACGCAGAGGTTTAATACTAGTAATAATAATAATAATAATAAAATTCTATGGTTGGTAGATAAATGGTTTCTAGCTAAGTATGATTCTGTCGATTTCAGTTCAAATTAATTAATTAGTGTATAAAACTAACTTTCTACAATATATAATAAATTTTAGTACTCAAGTTTCAAATGGTTATTTGTAGACAATTTACAACTAATACTATGAACATCTAATTATTAATCATGAAAGAATAAACTTATACATAAAATTTGGAGGATAGCAAAGGGAAAAAGAATAGAAAGTATGTTAAAATAGAGATACGAACACTTGGGAATTTGTCTTGATGTTTGTCGTTTGCTAATTTGCAGCAACATTCTGCATACATTTACTACATATTCCAATCGTTGGTGGACAATGTATACCACGCAATTCCCACGTACACAATCACATCACTTTAGTATTGTAATCCTATTCGAATTGAAGAAAGATATAAAATAAAAAAGAGATGACTTATGAATTTGAATTTGGTGATCAATTAGAAGATCAAAATATGAGCAAGCCATTAGTTAGTTTAATTTTAATTCTATAGATAGGCTACGTCAACATACGTAGCCTGTGGGATACGGTATTATCCTTAAGTATCACTTTACGATTCCACTATTCTTGGTTGATGAAATATGTCATGTGTGTCGCAAGACGTGTTTGGACTTCTTTGGAGAGCATGCAGTGCTTGTAGAGAGCTCTTAGGGTTTAAGTACCGACACAATTTGGTTAGGGCGTTCTTTTTGACATATTTAGGCGTGTCGGGATTTATGTTAAGAAAGAAGCACTTGTGAATTTCTTGATCGACTTGTTAGAAGGAAGATTAACACTCAGACCGGCTAACATTTTGGTCTTTAGATGGATAAGAGGGAAACATGTGTGTGTGTGGATCTAACATGGGTTGCCCTTCTTGTGGCTTGAGGAGCAGTGTTTCATGGTGAGTCAATCTGCTTTCAAAGTTATTTCATGCAAAGTGATGAGAAAGCGTGCATTAAAAACCAATACATGTTTATAACATTTGCATTTGATACTTTAGTTTCCTTGCGCTTGAGGCTGCGAAACTACTTAGTCGAATCAAACGGGTCATGTATAGTAATGTTATGTTATGACCACAAGTTCTATTCATATAAGTTTTAAAAGACATAGTTTTATTATCCAAAACAACCTAGTGGCGTAGCTTGTTACCCATTTGCCCTCTATTTCAATGTATTGTACAATTGATATAACTACAACACTTATTTTCATTATATTAGAATCCCGCTTATCAATATTTAGTATGAGTAGTCGATCGGAGTGATCACAATTGTAATATCATTCCAGCTTTGCAGTGGCGGAGCCACACTTTGAACAATGGTGTCGCCTGACACCATTGGATTTTTTTAGCAAATATAACATATAATAGGAAAAATTCGAGCGACACCATTGTTTTTTTACGAATGAAACCATTGTCTTTTTACAAACAACACCATTGTTTTGTTTTCTCCTAAAAGAATTAGATAATAAACAAATTTATAGTTCAAAAATTAAGCGCAGTTACTTGAATTTAATTAATGTACTTTAAATCATTAGAGATACATGCTTAATTTTTTTTTTCTAATCTAGCAAGCATTATAGGCCTATATCTAATTGGTTTTGTTTCAATTATTTAATCTAACCGGAACCAGATGTTTGATGATCATCTGAATGATGCTTGCACTTGTTTGTTATAATGAAAAAGATGTTTTTTTTTTTTCTTTTTCTTTTTTTTTTGCAAGTTTCCATTCTACACTATAACAATTCAAACGTGAATAGTAATAAATCTATATTTGGTCATTTAATAGTTTAATTCATAATTATAAGGCTATAGTATTATTGTCTTTTTTATAATTAATTTACGTTTCTAACCTTGAATATTAATAAAGTTATCTCACAACCTCTAAACTATAATAATTTTTTGATAAATGATTTACATATGCCGTTGAACTTTAATAGATTTTCCATAGGTAACTTTAATAATAATTATATTTTTTATAAGCGATTTGTGTTTCGACCCCCAAACTTTAATAGAGTTATCATACGGTCCTTAAAGTTTAATAAAGTTAACAAACTTATTTTTTTCTTTTTTAACAAATATCTGTTCTTTTATCCTTTTTATAGGTTCAGTTCTTTTTTGTTTTATTTATTATAATTAAAATTAACTTTTAACTCTAGACATGGTTATTTAATCATGTTGCTTTTTAACCTTTCAATATAAAATATACAAGATAACAAATTTTATCATTTTTTATTTACCTTATTATAGTTAAATGGAACTTTTAACTCTAAATTATTTACTTAACTATGTTGATTGCTTAAATTTACCGTCATGAAATATATACATCCTCGCCATCAACCTCTACGACATCGCCGCGAAGTGTGGACTCGAACCTTCACCATCAACCTCCTACGACCCGCCGCAAAGCGCATGCTCGAATACTAGTTGAAAACATTATGAATCGTTTCAAAACATGAAAATGCGTACAGAGCAACTATTAAATGAAACTTTTTATATATTTCAATTGACTTTGTAATTTTATTATGTGTTTTTATTTATTGACATTGTACTTTTACTATGATATTTGCTTTTATTATGTGATTCAACCCTACTAGACACGAACCGATCTAAAAATTTCGACTCTGGGTTACTATAAACCGTGGTATCCATAAAAAATGACACCATAAAAAATAGTTTCTGGCTCCGTAAGCTTTGGAAAATAAAAAGATAAAAGAGTTAAGGTTGGAGTGACCAAAAAAAATATTCGTGTGTTCAATACGTTCACAAAACAATTTTGGCAACATTCTTTTTTTGTGAAACACGATACTCACTATGTTGCGACGAAATATGGTTCATGTCAGCTAAACATAGTCGCTACATGTTTGTCTCGACAATTGTTGCTATTTGCAAATCGTTTATTGTGTCGCAAACAACTGTCAATCATAAAAACGTGAAAAGAAGTTATTAGCGACCAAGTTTTTTTCTCATATCCAAAGTCATTATGAAAGATCTTAACGAATCTGCCGATGAAAAATTTCACGACACTTCTGTTGTAATGAGTGTATATATATATATGTGAGCATAACCCAATATCATTCATTAACCAAGTAATGCTTAAAGATTATAGTAAGGTATACTAAGAATATCGTAAAATAGTACCATATAATGTCATAAAAATTCTCATTAGATATAATATGTAGGCTGAAAGGAAGAACTCCCAACACTTTTCTTATGTATGTTACATGGGTCGGACCGTAGATTTCGAAGAACACATATATGTGAGTGTCACACAATATCTGAACCAATTAAGAAGAACACTAAGCCTTAAAGATTATTGTAAGATATACTAAGAATACATAAAGTACCACATAAAGTCATAAATATTCTCATTAGATATATATGTGAGTGTCACACAATATCTGAACCAATTAAGAAGAACACTAAGCCTTAAAGATTATTGTAAGATATACTAAGAATACATAAAGTACCACATAAAGTCATAAATATTCTCATTAGATATAATATGCAGGCTGAAAAGAAGAACTCCAACACATTTTTGTGTACGTTATATTGGTCGGACCGTAGATTTCAGAGGATGATTACTTAAAATACATACACACACATATATATATACTAAGTTATCACCCGGGATTGCTTCCCGAGCTCAAGAAAGTTATTTATATTAAAAACCATTTATGATTAATATAAACTTAATCACGAGTTGTGAAGTTATAGGCAAACTTATAAACATATTGACTATTAATGTTGAATCTTATGTGAAATAAAGCCTACTTATGTGAAAAAAAAAGCCAAACTAAACAACTAAAACCAAACAATCACATCTAATGGGTTCGGAATGCCATGTTTACTAATTATGTTTGATACAACCATAACCTGAACCAACCAATTTATAAGTAATAAATGGGTTCCAAATGCTATTTTCACTAAATAAAGTCTACACAAAAGAGCGTAATATTGGATAGTTAGATGGCATACATGAAAGGGGACGAAAAAGTTTCAGAATTTCAATTCCGGTTATATCCTCCACTTCTTCTAAAAGGCTGTATAATGCTTTTCCTATGTATGTTATATATTCCAAATTTTTCGATCACCGAATTCACAACCGGTTTTGGAATTCTATCACAACCGGTTTCGGAATTCTACACAGAACCAACGCCATTGAAGCAACACTTCCAAATTTGTCGATCACCGAATTCACAATTGGTACGGTACCGGTTCGGTACCCTGCACCAAATGCTCATCCCTATTTTGAACCATTACCCAATCCACTCGACCGGCCCATATTGAACCCATCCGATAGACAGACCTGGCCACTTAACCTAAAAACATAAGAAGAAAAACGATGCCTTCTATTAGAAACAAAACCGTCAGGAGCACGACGCCCTTCATATAACCTTCATATAAAATAGTACCAAAACTCTTATAAAATTCATACAAATTTTACGGAAGCACTAGACCTCAAATTTTACAAGATTTAATATCTACTCATTAGGAAAGTCATTGAAAGACTGAGCATCAAAATATCATTCAGAATAAACTGTAATTATATTCAAACCTAATTTAAAAGTATAAGAAACAAATCAAATGAGCATTAGATTGAACACCTAGTGTGTAAATCAGATAGACTTCAAGTTTAAAAATATACCTTCCATTGAGTGTGTTTTGTGTCTTACCTCAACAGTTGGGAACTGACTCATTTAGGTCCAAATTCAATGGAGCAGCCACTTGATTCCATTGTTCGTCACCTAAAGGTCTTGCAACTGCTTCTACACTATTTGGAGCAGCCACCTATTCCATTGTTCGCCAACCTCATAAGCCACCACACGATTAGGGTGCCCATCATAAAAATATTAGTAGTTTCAAAATATAAAAAACCACACACACCTAAACAACAAGAGCACAACACCAAGAACAAAGAGTTGATCTTATTATGGTCCTTTTAAAATATCAAGAACAAACAAACACCAGGTATAGATGAAATATAAATCTCTATTTAATACTTATAAGTCAAACCAAAAGTATTAAAAGCAAACCTCCCGGGTAGGAAAAATTTATTTATATTAATCATAAGTGTTTAACAATAGCTGGGTTCAAAGATGAAAAGCTCAAAAATCCATAATGAAGATTCCCGATACAGAACGTCTATTGGCGGTAACTGGTTGTACAGTGGTTCACTAACCAATAATAAAAATGATTATTTGTATGATACAGTTTGGTTGGTGTTTAGTGGCAAAAAAGCTTTGAACAATCATGATAATGAGTATCGGTACTAAACCGGTACAGGTACTGAATTTCCCATACCGAATTTTTTTGGTATCGATTGGGTACCCACTTTTTGGCATTTTTGGTATCTATATGTCGCAACCCCTGTCCCCTAACAAACCCGGGAACAGGCGGCCGCGGCCAGTTTGGGTGGTATCTGTATTTTATCCACACTTTCATACTATTAAACATGTAGGAATAATCCCAAGTTTTAAATACACACATTTTCTTAGGGATAAACCCTCTTTTATTTAAATAAAACATTTCTTTATTTTAGGTAACTTTATAGCCACTTTTCCAAGCCTTCAGTGCTGTCCAGCTGGCTTCTATTTGGCTTTTACATTTTGTTACCTGAAACGCGTTTAAAAACATTTTGTCAGTGGGAAATACTGGTGAGTAAATCCCAGTTTAATCAAGTTTAATAAAGACCATTGTACAGTATTGAGGGCGGTCGCGCAATTATATTTGTTTCCATCTATTCAATTACCACCCACGGTACTGTCAACCCGACTTGTGGTCATGTTACTCCTCGCAAGGTAGTAACAAATTTTGTATACAAAACCCTAACATACCGACGATAATTGTAGAATACAAATACTCAATCACTGTTTAATATATCATTAATTAAGTGAGGTTTTGTAAAAATAATTTGCAAAAAGGAGATTACTCACATTGCTGTCTTAGGTTTGCTTTAAGGGTTTCCCGGTGATTATCTATAATTTACACAAATGCACACGCGTTAGTATAATAACCCAATATTTACATTAGTAATACCCTCCCCGAGACGGCATTCCAACAACTACGTCGGGCAAAACCACGACAGCCGTTACGGACCCTGGATCAATCGGGCAGCGTATCTAATACGTAACCGGGGTTATGATACTTACAATGGGAAGAATTTCATTAATTAGGGGGGTATTATACCCGAGAATTACTTCTACACTTAAGAAATTCGAGAGAGAAAGAGAGGTGTGAGCGATTTGGGACTGAAGGCCTTCGTTGCAATTTATAGGGCCTGAAATCGAGTTCCTCGCGCCCCGCGTAAGCTTAGGCTGGGGCTTACGCGGCCCGCGACATAGGGTTATAGACCCTAGCCTTGAGTTGTCACCGGTATAGCCTCGCCACATGTCGACACGTGGCTGCTTCCGGGTGTCGCCTCATAGTCCATCGCTCGCGGCTCGCGTAGGAGGTAGCCAAAGGCTACGCGCCCCGCGACAGCCTCGTTTTTCTTGTTTTTATTTAATTTTCATGAAAATAAAGATATTCGGGGCCCGTTTTCACATACGGGGTGTATTTTAGGACATATAGGGACATTTAAAATATATTAGGATGTTGAAAATATTTTGGAGGGTTGTTATATCCTCCCCACATTGTTTTAGAGCTCGTACTCGAGATCTACTGGAACAGATGTGGATATTTCTTTTGTATTTCTGATTCAAGTTCCCATGTGTACTCTGGTCCTCTTTTGGAGTCCCATTTTACTTTGACCAGAACTAATCTCTTGTGCTTGAGATTCTTGACTTTTCTGTCTTCAATCTGTGGAGGCCTTTCTACAAACTTTAACTGCTCATTTACCTCTATATCTTTAAGAGGTACCATAAGTGATTCATCAGCTAAGCATTTCTTGAGATTAGATACATGAAATAGATCATGTATTCCTGCCATTTCCCCTGGCAGTTGTAGCTGATATGCTACAGGTCCTATTCTTCTATTAATCTCAAAATGACCAACATACCTGGGACTTAGCTTTCCCCTTTTGATGAATCTACCACTCCTTTCCAAGGAGAGACTTTTAATAACACTTTATCTCCTACTTGAAATTCCAACGGCTTTCGTCTGTTATCAGCATAACTCTTTTGTCGATCACGTGCTGTTTTCAGTCGTTCTTTGACTTGAATGATCTTGTCTGTTGTTTCTTGTACTATCTCAGGTACAGATAGTTGCTTTTCTCCAATTTCTGCCCAACAAACTGGCGTTCAGCACTTTCGTCCATAAAGTGCTTCGAATGGTGCAGCATTGATACTTGTGTGATAACTGTTATTATAAGAAAATTCTATTAATGGTAAGTGATCGTCCCAATTACCTCCAAAATCAATTACACAAGCTCTAAGCATGTCCTCCATTGTCTGAATTGTCCTTTCGCTTTGTCCGTCCGTTTGAGGATGATAAGCTGTGCTTAGATTCATCTTGGTTCCCATTGCTTTTTGAAAACTTGTCCAAAAATGAGAGGTAAAAAGGCTATCCCTATCAGACACAATTGATAGAGGAATTCCATGTAAAGAAACTATTTCATTTACGTATAATTTAGCTAATTGTTCCATACTGAAAGTTTCTATAACAACCCTCCTGAAAATTTTTCTGACGCCCAAATATATTTTAAAATATTCCCATATGTCTTAAAATACACCCCGTATGTGAAAACCGAGCCCAAAATATGAAATATCATTAAAAATAATTAAAAAACAAGAAAAATGAGGCTTACGCGGGGCGCGTAAGCCACCTCTTGAGCTTACGCGGGCCACGACAGCTACAAGATCAGGCGAGCCCCGGTCCCGACACGTGTCACGATCGTGGCGAGTCTAGGGGCGATGACCAATCACAGCTAAGACCTACACCCCAATTACGCGGGCCGCGTAGGCCTTAGCCTTACCTTACGCGAGACGCGTGAAACCCAAAATGAGGCCCTATAAAGAGGGAGCTCGGGATTTCAGTTTTCATCGCTCAATTTCTTTTCTGTATCACGAATTTCTCACATAGTAGGCATAATCTCCGAGTTTAATACCCCCTAATTAACGAAGTTCTGCCCATTGTAAGTATCATGACCCCGGTTACATATTAGATACGTTGCCCGATTGATCCAGGGTTCCGTAACGACTGTCGTGGTTCTACCCGACGTAGTTGTTGGAATGCCGTGTCGGGGAGGGTATCATTAATATAAATAAAGGGTTATTATACTAGCATATGTACATTTGTGTAAATTATAGATAAATCACCAGGAAACCGTAAAAGAAGTCTAAGACGGCAATGTGAGTTTATCCTCTTTTTGTAAACCTTTTGTGAACTGTTTTACAAAACCTTAAATGCTTTACAATATGATTAAGCAGTGATTGAGTCTTTGTTGTTCTTCAATTACTGCCGATATGTTGGGGTTTTGTATACAAAATGTGGAACACGTTACAATTGGACAACGAGTTAGCCAATGTGTAATATAACCCACCAGTCAGGATTGACAGTACTGAATGAGTAATTGTGTAGAAATAAACAATGTGATAGCTCTCATGTCACACCCCCAAAATCCACCATGCGGAGTACCACCGCTTGGAGGCGTGACATGACCAGGATCGAGCCACCAATCATATTGAACAACGTAAATAAGTTAATAAAACCAACCACAATATAATTGGTGACCTAAAGAAGGTAACCGACTTTAAGTTAAACAGCGGAAGCATAAAACGTAAGTCCAAAACATAAGTTCCATAGTTCATAAGTTTAAAGTCCAATACGTAAGTTTAATAAGTTCATAAGGGTTAAATATTTAGCACGGGACATAACAGTCCATATCCCACAACGACCTCCTCCTCGTGCAAGCTCCATAAGCATCTAGCGACCTGTAAGGCATGTAACAACGAGTCAACAACAAAGTTGAGTGAGTTCACGGTTGGCTGTTTAGTTTTGAGTTGTTTCTGAAAACGTGGTTTGACTTTCGTTGGCTTACTTGCCGTGGGGGTTACCCCTTAGTTGAAAGTATGATTAACCAGTTCCTTCTTTATTACCCAAACCATATCCATAATCAGTGGGGACTTCCCCATGTGAACCACTAGACCGATATCGACAATTGACGATCAATAGTTGTGCCCTACGTCAATGTTCTATCATCATTGACAGTTTGCCATAGTCCATTAGTACACGCCCGTTCGGACGACACGGTGTGAGGTTTGTTAAACCTAATAGCGCTATTAACTAATGACCCGCTCGCCATTGGCCTCGGCGATTAAGTCGATATAAAATGAGGGACTTCATGATAGAATTTTGTCTAGTAAGTTTTAAGGTTGTTGTCCTACCCAAGGAGGACGAACGTACGTATTCTACCCAAGGAGAATACACAGGATTAATATTGGCATCCTACCCAAGGAGGATGGCCGTACATATCCTACCCAAGGAGGATGTGTAGGTTTCGTTTTAATTCTTTAACCCATTCCCAAACAACCGGGAATCCCATGCCATGTAGAAAGTGTGAACTCACCTCGGTTGCTCGGTTTGACTCTCAAAAATAGCTAACAGTCAAGGTCGGTCAATCTTGTCCTAGTATGATTACCACTTAGTTTATTAGTGACTTCAAATAAGCACAAAGTTTCTACACGCATCTACCACATAACATGCATCACTCTAACGGTTCATGCCAATATAAACTTCCCATCTATTCCCACTCATAAACAAACATACGACATTGCACATAACACTTTTATGGACATATAACATGTTAGATCATTCTCATATAACCTACCTGACATTTAGACACGCAAATTACTACTTGTGTCGTTTCAGCTTTTATATTCAAAACTGGGCTGTTTTCGGGGATTTTAATAAAATAGTTAGCTTGTTCCAAAAATTCCTAACTTTTTTACAAAATGTCTTAAACGATCCAAATATTATTGTGTAAAAATCTCGGGATCCAATTCATCACCAATATTTTATAAAAAATCATTTTCCAGACTGCACTCAGATTTATCTTTTTCTGACTGCAGTCTACAGAATAATTTATTTAAAATTCATCGTAATTCCGATTTACGAAATTCCAGTGGGAGAATTACAACTACGTCAGTAGTCATCTACAGTACAAATTTCATGAGCTAATTCTACATAGAACTCAAGTTATGACTAAAAACATTTTGCTCATTTACTGCAGCAAAAACTCAGCTTTAGTTGCTGTTACAAAAAGGGTCTTTAAAAATAGTAAACAAAGTCCAAAAATTATGATTCCAGTGCCATTAGAACCGTATTTCATAATACATAATTCTAGACTCTAGAAAATCAGTTTTTCGTTAAGTTACGGTCTGGTTACAGCCAACTGAAGTTGGCTGTAAACACCAACCAGCTTTCTGTTTTTAGTTCCCTACCTTCTAACGCATGTTCGATCGATTCCGTTAATATGTTTAGCGAATAACAACATTTCTAGTAGTCAATATTAACAAGTAAATCATCAAGTAATCAACAACGAAATCAAAACAACTTCATACTAACATAAATACATCATGTTTCATCTTTATATTAAGCTTTATGTTCATCTTTTGGTTCTTGTTCTTTAGTGATTTGAACATACTAACATACTACAACTTTTGATCACAAAAAAACAAGATGAACAAGGGTGTACAAGTAACTTACTACTAGCACAAGGCTAGGGTAGGATCTAGTGATGAAGATGACGAGAAAAGATGATGAAGAAGCAAGAAACAAAGCTCCCTTGATGCTCCACAAGTAGCAAGCCTTCTTGTAACCACCTTTAAGCTTGAAAGAGACTTGAAAATGGAGGAGGATGGTGGTGCAATGGTGGTGATGGTGGCGGTTTGGGGTGAGCCGAAAGAGGGAGAGGAGAGATGAGTGAGAGAGTGTATTTTGTGAAGTGATATGAAATCTATCATGCCATGCTTTATAAGGATTGATCTAATATCTTGGCAAGATCTTCAAGCAATCAATCCAATAAACAAATAGAATATAATCTAGGACAAGATTATGGCATGGTGTAAAATATTGTGGGTCCCCTTGGGGTGACCGAATTCGGTTGGGGGGGGGGGGGGGGGGTTGGTTGCAAGTTTTGTAACTAAGTTGCAATTCCAAGTTAGATCTCAAGTGTATGCTTATATGTGTTATTTACTAGAGAAGTTAGTGGGTGTTAGGGTGTTCGGGGATCATGCCTAGTCAAAAATAAATACAACAATGTATTTGACAAATATTTGGTGTCCCGGGTAATGTTCGGTTGTTCGGTTTGATACCGGTTCGTTAAAGTGTTTAATTATTCCGTAAAGTGTCTATTATATATATTTTTGTAACACTTTTAATTCCTAACACATAGGAGAATATTCAGGACCATATAGTCAAGTTTTCTGCACAAGCCTAGTACGTTAACAAACACATGTAAGTATTACACAGTAATCAGGAAACAGTTAAGTAATTCAACACAATCACCAAGCACTTTAATTAACATAAATGAATCGTACGGATACATGAAATTATGAGGGTTGTCACATTCTCCCCCTGTTAAGAAAATTTCATCCCGAAATTTAGTGCGTGGTTACTGAGGAAGCTAGTTAAGTTGCGGTGTTTACTGGCTTTTCCTGGGGTGTCACATCATCCCCCCGTTGATTTGGAATTTCGTCCCGAAATTCTGCAGTAGCTTCAGCCTCAGTAGTGGTTGTGTTTTTCTTAAACAGCTGGGGGTACTTGAGTTTCATTTGGTCTTCTCGTTCCCAGGTATATTCTGGGCCACGACGGGAATCCCAACGAACTCAAACAAGAGGTATCCTGGTGCGCTTGAGAATTTTAACATCTCGATCCGTAATCTCTACTAGTTCTTCGACGAATCGCAGCTGGTCGTCGATAGTGAGCTCCTTTAAAGGAACTATGAGGGTCTCATCTGACAGACACTTCTTCAAATTCGACACATGGAAAACATTGTGAACTCCGCTGAGTTCTTCAGGTAGATTCAACCTGTAGGCGACTTTGCCAATCTTCTCAATGATTTCTAACGGTCCGACATAGCGCGGATTGAGTTTGCCTCGCTTGCCAAAATGAACTACACCTTTCCAAGGTGAGACTTTGAGTAGCACTCGATCCCCAATCTGGAACTCGAGTGGTTTCCTGCGCTTATCAGCGTAGCTTTTCTGACGGTCACGAGCTGCCGCCATTCGCTGTCGTATTTGAGCAATCCTCTCAGTCGTGTCTACCACAAGTTCTGGGCCAGTGATTTGACTGTCACCAACTTCTTCCCAACAGAGAGGTGATCGGCATTTACGTCCGTACAATGCCTCAAAAAAAGTGGCCTGGATGCTGGTGTGGTAGCTGTTGTTATATGAGAACTCCACTAGCGGGAGGTGCTTTTCCCAGCCATTACCAAAATCGATTACACACGCCTTAAGCATGTCTTCAAGGGTCTGGATGGTGCGTTCAGATTGCCCATCCGTCTGTGGGTGATAAGCGGTGCTCATATCTAAACGTGAGCCAAAAGACTTGTGCATGGATTGCCACAGTTCAAAAGTAAAACGCGCGTCACGATCAGAAATGATGGAGGTTGGAACTCCGTGCCTTGATACTACTTCCTTTAGGTAGATGTCTGCTAGAGTAGAAAACTTGTCGGTTTCCTTGATAGCCAAGAAGTGTGCAGACTTAGTCAGTCGATCCACGATCACCCAAATGGTATCATTTCCGCGTTGGGATCTAGGCAGGCCGGTAACGAAATCCATGGAAATTTGCTCCCATTTCCATTTCGGGATCTCTGGTTGTTGAAGTAGGCCTGATGGTTTCTGATATTCAGTCTTGACTCTCGCACAAGTCAAACATTTGCTAACGTAGGTTGCTATGTGAGCTTTCATACCAGGCCACCAATACGTAGTCTTGAGATCGTGGTACATCTTATCCGAACCAGGGTGTACCTAATAACGAGACTTGTGCGCTTCGTCCATCACAAGCTCGCGTAAGTTTTCGTAAAGCGGAACCCAGATGCGCCCTGTTACATAGTAAGCGCCGTCTTCCTTTTGTTCTAGCCGCTGCCTCGATCCTCACAAGGACTCAGCCCTGATGTTCTCTGCTTTCAATGCTTCAACCTGAGCATTACGAATTTGAGCAGGAAGACTAGATTGGATGGTAAGCTGTAATGCACGTACACGCTTAGGTATAATATCCTTTCGACTGAGGGCGTCGGCCACAACATTGGCCTTGCCCGGATGGTACTTGATCGCGCATTCGTAATCATTCAAGAGCTCGACCCATCGACGTTGTCGCATGTTTAACTCCTTTTTCTTGAAGATATGCTCGAGACTCCTGTGATCGGTGTAAATGGTGCACTTGGTACCGTACAGGTAATGTCTCCATATCTTAAGTGCGAAAACAACTACTCCCAGTTCCATGTCGTGCGTAGTGTAGTTCCTTTCGTGAACCTTAAGTTGGCGCGATGCGTAGGCAATGACCTTGTCACGTTGCATCAACACGCAACCCAGTCCTTGGATGGAAGCGTAGCAATAAACCACAAAATCATCTGTGCGTTCAGGCAATGAGAGGATAGGCGCGCTACAGAGTCTGTCTTTTAAGTGCTGAAATGCAGATTCCTGTGCATCACCCCAACGATAGGTGACACCCTTTTGTGTTAGTGAAGTGAGAGGTTGCGCAATCCTTGATAAACCTTCTATAATATCCTGCCAAACCCAAGAATTGGCGGATTTCTGTTGGTCTACGGGGTGCAGGCCAGTTCTTGATCGAGTCAACCTTGGATGGATCAACATGAATCCCATCCTTGTTTACTACGTGGCCTAGAAAGTGGACTTCGCGAAGCCAGAAGTCACATTTCGAAAACTTGGCATACAGTTGCTCTGCTTGAAGAAGTTCCAGCATAAGTGGTAGATGCTGCTCGTGTTCCTCCTGATTCTTAGAATAGATCAGGATGTCGTCGATGAAAACAATAACGAACTTATCCAGGTAAGGTTTGTATACTCGGTTCATGAGATCCATGAAGACCGCTGGTGCGTTTGTCAATCCGAAAGGCATAACCAGAAACTCGTAATGCCCATAACAAGTTCGGAATGCTGTTTTGGAGACGTCCTCATCCCGGACTCTCAGTTGATGGTAGCCTGACCTCAGGTCAATCTTGGAGTAGAAACTCGACCCTTGCAATTAGTCGAACAAATCATCAATGCGTGGAAGAGGATAACGATTCTTCACGGTCACCTTGTTAAGTTCGCGGTAGTCAATACACATCCTGAAAGTACCGTCTTTCTTCTTCACAAACAAGACTGGAGCTCCCCAGGGCGAAGAGCTAGGACGTATGAAACCCTTTTCCAAGAGTTCTTGCAATTGCGTGGACAGTTCTTCAAGTTCTGACGGAGCTAGTCGATAAGGTGCATGAGCTATGGGTGCTGCTCCAGGAGCTTGCTCGATTTGAAACTCGACTTGTCGATGAGGCGGAAGACCAGGTAATTCCTCAGGAAATACCTCAGGAAAATCGCGCACAATAGGAATATCTTCTATCTTCCTTTCTTCCGAGGATGTATCAGAAACGAGAGCTAGAATAGCAATGTGGCCCTTTCGCAAACACTTATGGGCCTTAAGGAAAGAGATGATGCCGACGACAGCACCACTCTTGTCGCCATGAATCACGAGGGGTTCTTCACCAGAACAAGGGATGCGGACAATCTTCTTATTGCAAAGAATTTCCGCTTGCTGATAAGACAGCCAATCCATTCCAATAACAACGTCGAAACTACCCAGAACGATAGGGATTAGATCGATAGAGAAGGTCTGACCAGCTAAGACAAGGTTACAACCCTTAACTATGTGTGTGGCCTCGAGACTTTTACCGTTTGCTAGCTCTACCGTGTGTTTGGTGGTCAAAAGTGTTGGGGTGCGCCTAAGCATTTGACTAACTTTTAAGGACACATAACTAGTATCGGCACCCGAATCAAATAAAACAGTAACAAAGAAATCATCCAGAAGAAACTTACCCATCACAACGTTGGGATTGTTCCTTGCATCACCCTGACCCAGCACGAAGACACGTCCCCTGGCACCATTGCCGTTATTGTTACCCCCGTTGTTCCCTCCATTGTTGCCTCCATTGTTGTTCCCATTTCCCTGGTTGTTGTTGTTCTGATTCTGATTCAGCTGAGGACAGTTCCTCTTAAAGTGGCCTTCAGCGCCACACTGAAAGCATCCTTTATTGCCCTGCTGTTGTTGCTGCTGGTGGTGCTGTGGAGCTTGTTGTTGTTGTTGGCGATTCCGATTTGCTGGTTGTGCGCTCCTGCAATCCTTTGCTTCATGACCAAAATTGTTACACCTCAGGCAACGACCCTTGTTGCACTGCCCGCTATGATGCTTATGGCACCGGTTGCACTTGGGGTGGTTCCCTCGGTATCCACCCTGTCCTTGACTACCGGAAGATTGCTAACCAGGACTCTGGTAGTCATCAGTCTTTCGCTGCTGAGACTGAACTGAAGTGGAACCCTTACTGGAATTCCCATCCCATTTTCGCTTGTTGTCGCTAGGAGCATCAGGAGTAGCTGTGGTACTGATACGTTTGGGCAGCCTGTTTTGCTCCACCGCCTGGTCAGTGAGACGATGAGCCAACTTGATGATTTGCTGAATGGTACCCAGGTTAGCTGAAGTCACGTGACTCTGAATCTCTGGTACAAGACCCTTGAGGTACAGCTCAATACGTTTGATGGGAGGGTTGATGCGTGTTAGGTGTATATGTAGGTTTAATTATATTTTAATCCCTTTTTACACTTTCTTTAGCCAAGTTTTAAATTTATAAAACACGATATTTACTAACACTAAACACACATATGGGTAAGTGCACCCATCGTGAGCGTAGTATAGTGTTGGTAAGATACCAAGGTCGTCCAAGGACACAAGAGCTTTTAGTACCGGTTTATCCTCAATGTCTAATCAAATCAAAAAGTTTAGAAAAAAGTTTTAAACTAAGAAAAATAAAAACTAACTAAAATGCTGAAAAATAAAGATAAAAGAAAAACAGATAGACAAGATGAATCACTTGGCTCCGACTCGTGTATAGTGTAACCTTTGATTATTTCCGCACTTTTGCACTATTTAAGAGATTATCTTAGTTATTGTAGTAGGCCCCTCTTTTGGAGGTGACGTTACCCTCAACCCAGTAGTTTGAGTCAGCAAGGATACAATCCTAAAGGGTCGGATTATTGAAAGATAATTAATTAAGTTATTAATGCATAATATGGTAGGCCCCTCTTTTGAAGGTGACGTTACCCTCGGCTAAGTAGTCTGAGTCAGCAGGGATACAGTCCTAAGTAGCCGGGTTAAAATATTAATAATAGTTTAACTTATGAGGGGGTCAAAGAGTTTGGACCCCCGCCATCCAATACCGTTAAGTATTGAAGGAGGTCCTACTAAATTTGACCCAGGTCCTTTGCAGGATCTATACATTGAACAATGGCAAGACTCTTACCAAACCGTTCCCTTAACCCCCGACCAGGTAGCCAACACACCTCCATATAGACCGTGGAGATATCAATGGTGAAAATCTTTTATTTTATATAGACAGTAAAATAATGCCAAGACACCACAGACAAACGATAAGGAAGAATCACCATCAACATAAGAAACTAGTTATTAAAGTCATTAATACATAACCAATTAAAAAGTGCGAAAAGATTAAAAATAAAAAGTATTACACTAGACACTTTGTCTTCACCAAGTGATGTAAGAGACTTAGGCAAACATGGCCTTGATTGTCAAGAACTCTTACGATCAATCTTGGATCCCGAGACGACTCACACACTCTATGATGGACAATGGATGATGGTGGTGGATGATGGTGTTATGGCGGTGGTGGGTGGTGGGTGAAGTGTGAGAGAGGTGGTGTGTCAAGGGATGGTTTGAGCTTGAGCCAAGCACTCCTATTTATAGGCTGAACAGAAGCTTGGGCACGGCCCCGTGTCCACATCCTTCTCTTTCTTCATTAATTGCTCTTGTCTTTATTAGTTGACCACGGCCCCGTGTCCGCTGGGCACGACCCCGTGTGCAGAAGCATATCTGTACTATCAAGATTTGCTTAGATTCTGCGAATCTTATAGTTGACCACGACCCCGTGTCCGCTGAGCACGGCCCCGTGGTTGGCGATGGAAGCTTCTATAACTTTGTCTTTTATGCTGACACTTGGGCAGCCCCCGTGCTCACTGAGCACTGGGCGTGTTCAGTCTTCTGTCTTCTTGTTTTGCTTGGGAAGATGCTGTCGTGGGGTCGGGCATGTCATGTTTGTTCCCTTTCTTGTATTTATGTTAGATTTTGCTGTCTTTTTGCTTCTTTTGTTAATTTGAGCTCATTTAATCCTGAAAATACAAAAGGAAGACAAAAACACACTTTTTCCAACATTAGTACTAAAAAAGGGTTAGTTTTATGCCACAATTGATGTAATTTATATGTTGCATTTTGCACACATCAAGGGTCCACCATAGTAGGACACAAGATGGCCAGCTCGTTTGACCTCTTCGTATACGCCTCAATCTCAGACCCCGTCATCTTTAAATTGAAGAATTCCACCTCTATCTTGTGGATGTCGTCACGACTACAGTACTCTTCTTTGATCAGTTCTTTGAAACCGTTCCATGGGGTGGCATTAGTAACCGCCAGCCCTAGTAGTTGAACCTGTGCTTTCCACCAGGTTAACACAACACCTTCCAGCGTGCTAGTCGCATATTTCACCCTACGATCCTCTGGGCATTCACACATTTCGAAGACAGATTCGAGCTTCTCGAACCAGTGAAGGAGGCCTACCGCTCCTTCTGTGCCGCTGAAGGTACTAGGTCTGCAATCCATGAAGGTTTTGAATGTACATACGGGAGGTTGAGCATGCTGACCTATTGCACAAGAATAAAAGACAAGGTTAAACACAAGAGTTGGTTCGCGAGAGTAGGATCTAATCATCCTAAGATAGGTCGAAATGGCAGGTTATACCTCCTGCTGGAATTGCTGCGAGTGCCTCAGCCACTCGTTCGTTGATTAGAGCCGTCAACTGGGCTTGAGTCAAGTTCAGGCGTCCGCCCATGATCTTCACATCGAAGGAAACACAAGTAAGAAAGGTGTCGCGAAAGTGCGTAAGTGTGGAGTGATAGAAGAGAGCAAACACACAGGGTTTCAATTATCAGTTGTTGTATTAACTAAGCATGCAATGTACTATGTAGACTAATAGATAGGCAATGTAAGCATGAACCAAAAGAAATAAACAAACAAGTTCATAAAAAATAACTTTGTTTGAATAATAGCTTCATCAAAATAAAAAAAAAAAGTAAAAAGGTTTTGGTGGGTGAAAGGGTGTTTGGTTTGGGTTAAGAATTGAAAAGGTTTAGGCTCAAAGGGGTTAACTAGGGGGATTTTGGGTAGGTGGTAAAAAAATAATAATGGTATAGAAATAAAAAGGGTTAGTCCTAATGCCTCCATCATTTACTTACTCGGGTTTAAGTTGGTAAGGACCGGGAATGTATCGTCGTGGCAAGTTCTAGAGTTGTAAGAACCAAGCGGCTATTCACACAAGAAACGAAAAATGAGCATTTAATTTAAAAATATGTATTTGTATGCTCAACAAAGGCTCAAAACTCACTTTTGTGGGAATGGGTTTTTTATGTGATCAAGTATATATAATCAAATTTTAACTAAGCTTGCCATGCCTTTTCATAATTTTCTTATGTTGGTTCTTTTTATCACGACGCTATCGGTTGTAAATTTGTAAAAATAGAACCTTTTTAGAATTTTGAAATTCCCAAATTAAACCTAGACAAGTAAAAAAAATAAAAAGTGATAATTTTTTGAAAAAAAATTTGGGGTGATTAGCGGTTCCAATAGAGTTTTGTGTAAGGCTTGTTATTAGGACTTGCAAGATTCAAGGTTTTAGCATCCCCCCCCCCACACTTAAATTACACATTGTCCTCAATGTGTCCCAAAAATAAGTTTTTAGGTTGATTGAATGTGTAAAAGGTGTGAATAAAGAAAAAAATTGTGTTACTGGGCACTGGACACGACCCCGTGTTCAAGTGCCAGTAGCGAAAACTTACAGAAGGTGAACACGGGGGCGTGTCGGCTGGACACGACCCCGTGTCTGGCAAAAAGTCTGCATATTTAGACAAACAGCAGGTCTGGGTAGTGGGCACGGGGGCGTGTCGGCTGGGCACGACCCCGTGTAGACAATCTGCAATGTTGAAAAACAGGTTTCTGGTTCTGGTTTTCCTATCCCGGCTTTATTAGCACTAAGGTTTAGTGCTCTAAGCCTCGTATGTACCTGTTTTATCAATAAACACTACTCCAAAACATAGCAAACATCCTAGATTACCAATGTTCAACATCCCATCCATCACAAAGTTAGAAAAAAAATGCAGAAAATAAAAGAGTTAAAGGAAAGTAAATTGTTTGACACACGGCACGCAGGCCAGAAATTGTTCAAGATAAAAGGTTGTTAACCTGGGGAATCACCAACCAACTGCTTCTTCCTCCGCTCCTCCCGCCTAATCCATGTCCTCGTCCTCATGATCATCATCTCCACCATGCCCAGCAATGTACTCCCGGATATTCCCAATATCATCTTGGATATCGGATATGTTTCTCTCGATCGCCCCAACCCGGTTGTACGTGTTGCTTGCCATATTGTAGGTGTTCCTGGTGCACATGAGGTTTTCCTGCAATAAATCATGTAAACTTTGGAAGTTAGGAAAACCGCCTCCCGAGGAGGACTGGCCTGGATCACCATGGGGCTGGTACTGGTACTGATGATGTTGTGGAGCGTAGAGGACAAGTGCCTCTTGCGGGTTCCATGCATGCCCTTGCATCCTTTGAAAGCTAACCATCCCGTCTTCAGGATCATAGATTAGGTTCATCGAGCGGCAGATGTGTATATCTACCCTACCCGACCATGGGCTCCTTCCGAATGACCTAGGTATGTTGGTGAAGTGCTTGAAGAGATGGTACACCCATCCCCCAAAGAAGATAGGGGTCGGTGCAGTAGCAAGGCGGTTATGATGCATGTTTCGGAGCATGAGGAACGGAACATCGAGGTGCCTGCGGTTATGGATGCAGTGGAGGACAACTAAATATCTTAACCCAACGACGCCACCGCTATCGTGTCTTTGACTAAGAGAGTAGCCGAGGAGCCTATGGATGTATACGTAGAGCGAATCCGTCAACTTCGTGCTCTTAGTGCTGCTTGGATTGTAATGCCCTTCACCAATCTGAGCCTACGCGGCTGGGTGATCGTTCTCATCTATCTCTCGCATTCCCCCAGTGTTTTCCTCGTTACCTGCATCTTCTTCCGCATACAACCCGACAATCGACCCAAATTGTGCCATAGAGATCAAATACTTAGTTCCACCACATCGGAATGCTACCCCATCATTGTCGAATGGGTCGCACCTTGAGTTGAATGTGAAGGTGCTATAGAATTCCAAAGTGCATTCGTGGACGGAACGGAGTCGAATTGTTAAAGCGAGTCTTAGTGGTCCTGTGACAAGGTTGTTGAAGCGGTCGAGTTGGTTTACTAATGCTAACAAATCCGTGCATGCTTGCCTAGGGTATTCCTCCGGCCTTGTTTGAAGTATTTCATATCTAGCCCTAGCATCGAGATCATTTGCGTTAAACCTTGTGAACTTCCTTGCCATCTGAAAGAATACACCAAAAATTAGCACGAAACATTAGAGTTTTCGGAAAAAACTGCAAACAGTGTGCTGGACACGACCCCGTGTTCAGCGGACACGGCCCCGTGTCCAGGCGTCTGTTACTCAAAAACATCATTTTTCGACCCGGTTTCGAAAATTTGAAAATTTTTGGTCCAATAGGTGCAGTTTCCCCCGAAAATGAAACTCCAAGTGCCGTTTTTCCCAAAACAACCCGTTTACACATTCAATTTTATCTTTTTCGGTTCCAAAAACAAGGGTTTGGGTTTTTATGAGAAATCGGGCGAATCTATGAACAATACAAGTGGATTTACTTCCTTTAACACTAATCTAACTAAATGCTAACAGATTAAAGCAAAAATTTGAGGTTCGATCCGGGTGTAGTTCATGAACCCTAGATTTTTCCCCAAATTTTTGAAGTTTTAACTACATGCAAATGCTAAATCTAACTAATGATAGTGATAGAATCATACCTTGATGTTGTTAGAATGATAGGAGACGTCGAAAATCTGTGGAAAATCGCCTGGAACCAGAGCGTTTTCGGGGAAACGGGGCGTGTGGAATGAAGTAACTGTTATGAAAAGGGGAATATATCCCGACAGTAGCGCGGACACGGCCTCGTGCCGAGCAAATTAATTTTTTTAGCGCTCGTGTGAGTGCCCTTGTTTCCCAAAAAACTTTGGTTAGAAAACTTACCGATTTAGATGTCGTCCCAATCGTTCGTAACTTACCAGGTATGATGTTGTTGCTTTTATTCTTCGACCGTTTGAAGCGAGATCTCCTCTTCTTCATCCTCAATGAACCCTTGATAGAGTTTCAGCCGTTGGCCATTGACTTTGAATGGAGGTCCATTTCGAGATTTAATTTCTACTGCACCGTGTGGGAAAATATGGGTGATGGAAAAAGGTCCTGACCACCTAGACTTTAATTTACCAGGAAACAATCGAAGTCGTGAATTAAACAAAAGAACTAGATCACCCACTCGAAATTCATTAGGTTTAATATGTTTATCATGTAAGTTTTTCATTCTTTCCTTGTAAGTTTCCGAATTTGAGTAAGCATAATTCCTAAGCTCGTCTAATTCATTTAATTTACAAAATCGATTTTTACCAGCAAATTCTAAATCTAAGTTTACATTTTTAATTGCCCAGTAGGCTTTGTGTGCAATTTCTACTGGTAAGTGACAACTTTTTCCATAGACAAGCTTATATGGGGTTGTACCTATTGTTGTTTTATAAGCAGTTCGAAAAGCCCATAAAGCATCGTCTAATTTATCTGCCCATTCTTTTTTATTTAACCCTACGGTTTTTTTTAGTATTCTTTTTAAACCTCTATTAGTCACTTCGGCTTGTCCGTTTGTTTGAGGGTGATATGCTGTTGAGACCCGGTGATAGACCCCATACCTTGTTAAAAAAATTTCAAGTTGATGGTTGCAAAAATGGGTACCTCTATCACTTATTAATGCTTTAGGTGTGCCAAAACGAGAGAATAATTTCTTCAGAAATCTTACCACGACTCTTCCATCATTTGTTGGAAGTGCCTCGGCCTCGGCCCATTTAGACAAGTAGTCTACTGCCACAAGTATATATTTGTTTCCTTTTGACGGTGGGAAAGGTCCCATAAAGTCAAGTCCCCACACATCAAAAATCTCACAAACAAGAATGCCATTTTGTGGCATTTCGTTTTTGGAAGAAATATTACCTGTTCTCTGGCATGCATCACAAATCTTGACAAGACTTTGGGCGTCTTTGTAAATGGTTGGCCAATAAAATCCTGACTCAAATACCTTTCGTGCGGTACTTGCAGCACCATGATGTCCTCCATACGGACCTTCATGACAATGGCGGAGAATTCTTCATGCTTCACTACCATGTACGCATCGTCGGATGAGTTGGTCGGCACACATTTTGAAAAGATATGGATCTTCCCAAAAATAGTGTTTCACATTGGCAAAGAATTTTTTCCTTTGATGATGTGGCCAACCCTTAGCGACTATACCGCTAGCTAGGTAGTTAGCATAGTCGGCGTACCATGGTTCTTCCTTGTATTCCACCATTTATAGGGACTTCGTTGGAAATTTTTCGTTGATTTGCTCGTCTCTGGTTGCCTCCAAAGCTGGGTCTTCTAAGCGTGAAAGATGATCTGCTTCGGTGTTTTCTGCTCCTCTTTTATCTTTGATTTCAATATCAAATTCTTGGAGGAATAGAATCCGCCGAATCAAACGTGGTTTTGCGTCCTGCTTTTTGAAGAGATATCGAATGGCTGCGTGATCTGTATAGACTATAGTTTTAGAAAGAACAAGGTAAGAACGAAATTTATCAAAAGCAAATACCACAGCTAGTAATTCTTTTTCAGTTGTTGTGTAATTTTCTTGTGCATCGTTAAGTGTTTTACTAGCTTAATAAATTGGGTGAAAATGCTTCTCTTTTCTTTGTCCCAAGACAGCTCCAACTGCAAAGTCACTGGCATCACACATGATTTCGAAAGTAAATTTCCAATCAGGCGCTATCATGATAGGTGCATTGACTAGCATTTCCTTTAAGGTTAGAAATGCTTGATTGCAATCCTTGTCAAAGATGAAAGGGGCATCTTTTTCAAGTAATTTTGTTAGAGGCCTTGAGATTTTAGAAAAGTCTTTGATAAACCGCCTATAAAATCTGGCATGCCCTAGGAAACTTCTGATAGCTCTAACGGAGGATGGAGGCGGTAGTCGAGAAATGGTATCAATTTTGGCTCGACCCACCTCCATTCCTTCGCTTGAGATTTTGTGACCGAGTACTATTCCCTCCGTTACCATGAAATGGCATTTTTCCCAGTTAAGGGCGAGGTTAGTTTCCTCACATCGGGATAGAATTCGTTCAAGGTTATCGAGGCATTGGTTGTATGAATCCCCAAAGATAGAAAAGTCGTCCATGAAGACTTCCATTGTCTTTTCTATCATGTCATGGAAAATGGCTACCATGCAACGTTGGAAGGTTGCGGGGGCATTACATAGACCAAACGGCATGCATCGATAAGCAAAAGTTCCATAGGGACATGTGAAGGTTGTCTTTTCTTGGTCTTCGGGTGCTATCGGGATTTGAAAGTAACCTGAAAAACCATCCAAGAAACAATAAAATTTATGACCGGATAATCTTTCTAACATTTGATCAATGAATGGTAAAGGAAAGTGATCTTTTCTTGTCGCTTCATTTAATCGTCTATAATCTATACATACTCTCCATCCTGTGACGGTTCTCGTTGGTATTAGTTCATTCTTTTCATTAGTTATTACCGTCATACCTTCTTTCTTTGGAACTACTTGGATGGGACTTACCCAAGGACTATCGGAGATAGGATAAATAAGTCCGGCGTCAAGTAATTTGATGACTTCATTTTTAACCACTTCTTGAACATTTGGATTTACTCGACGTTGTGGTTGTATTACCGATTTGTAGTCATCATTCATTAAAATTTTGTGCGTGCGCATGGAAGGACTAATTCCTTTTATGTCTACAAGTTTCCAAGCGATCGCATTTTTATGTTTTTTCAAAAGACTAATTAATTTTTCTTTTTCTAAACTATCTAATTTAGATGAAATAATTACAAGTAATTTACCATCCTTGTCTAGAAAAGCATATTCCAAACCTTTTGGAAGTTCTTTGAGCTCAAGAGGTGGGTCTTTAGGAGACTCCTTATTTGGTTGCTCATTTTGATCAAGAAGCTTAAAAGTTTGTTCTATGGTGACCTCTTCTTCAACAAAGTGGTCAAACTTTTCCCTTGTATCGGGTGGTTCATCTTCATCTTCAATTAGGGGGTCATTATTGCCGAATGGATATTTCATTGACCGCTCAAGATCGACACTCTTTTTAAATGCCCCTAATTGAAGAGGTAGATTGTTGAACTTCCGGTTTTTCAAAGCTTCGTGAGTTTTTACAAATGGTCATCCCAACATTAGAGGAGCGTCATCGAGGATGACAAAGTCGGTGGGGACTACCATTTGATTTGTTTGAACCAAGACATCCTCAACTATACCGATTGATTTTATTACCTTCCGATTGGATAGAAAAATGGGTATTTGAAGTGGAGAAAAATCACTAATACTTAATTTTTCGAAAATGTAGTTAGGCATTATGTTAACACAAAGATCTTTATCGATTGTGACATTACTAATAAACAAATTTTGAAAGAAACACGGAACCGGTGTAATGTTAATTTCAAATGTGTCTTCTTTTATTAGTGAGGTTTGATCAGTAGTTAACTTAACACTTACCGTTTCGTCAATTTTAGTGTTAGTGTTTAACTCTTTTAAAAACTTAGCATGAGTTGGAACTAAACAATGATTTTCAAAAGAAGGTGACAAGAGATTAATTTCTTCAAAATTAGACTCTTCTTGTATTTTAACGTTGTCGGACTCACCTTTTTCGTTGTTTAACTCATGTGTCGTTTTTTCACTTATTTGTTCTTCCATTTTTACACTTTCAGTTATCTTTTCTTTATTTAATTCTTCTCTTTCGCGGGACTCCACTTCCCTTGCGCGAGATTCTTTTATATAGCGATCGATAACTCTAAGGTGTTCTAATATCCTATCGGTCACTTCGGTTATAGAAAAAGGATCGGGATTTTCAAAGCTTGAATCCGGTTGTTCGATCCTTTGTTCCTCATAATACCCATATGAAGTAGATGGTTCACACCATTGTTCTTCATTATAAGCATATGATGGATAAGGGTCGTAATTTTGTTCTTCATAATACTCATATGAGGTGGGTTGTTCACGCCATGGTTCCTCATAATAAGCATACGAAGGTGGTGGCTCATATCTTGGTTCCTCAAAGTATGAGTAAGAAGGCTCATACCTTGGTTCATCAAAATACGAGTATGAGGGAGGAGGTTCATACCTTTGGTCTTCATAGGATGTGTATGAAGTTGATGGCTCGTACCTGGGTTCCTCATAGTAGGTGTATGAATTGGATGGTTGATATGAGTGACTATATTGAACCGAGTGCGGATTACTACAATTAGTGCAATAGTTACCCCTATAATCATCCTCCACATAGGTGTAGTTGTAACCTCCTGATTATTGATCCATAAGAATCACTCAGCAGACCACAACTAAGTCTTGAGATCAGAAAACAAAAATAAAAACGGAAACAGAGGCTGGACACGGCCCCGTGTTCAGTGGACACGGCCCCGTGTACAGAATCTGTATCTGGGCGTTTTAATTAAATTTACTGATTTCGTTGAGCACGTGGCGTGTTCAGTGAGCACGGCCCGTGTTCAAGCTACTGTTACTGGGTGTTTTATGAAAAATGTGCAGCACGGCCCCGTGTTCAGTGAGCATGGCCCGTGTTCAGGTTACTGTAAATGCAAAACTAAACTAAAATGCAGAAAAATATGCGCGCGTTTTAAAAAGGTTTTGAAAAACTGATTAGGCCGTCGATTTTAAGCTTTCTTAAAATCCTTGTGTCCCCGGCAACGGCGCCAAAAACTTGATGCGTGTTAGGTGTATATGTAGGTTTAAGTATATTTTAAGCCCTTTTTACACTTTCTTTAGCCAAGTTTTAAATTTATAAAACACGATATTTACTAACACTAAACACACATATGGGCAAGTGCACCCATCGTGAGCGTAGTATATTGTTGGTAAGATACCGAGGTCGTCCAAGGACACAAGAGCTTTTAGTACCGGTTTATCCTCAACGTCTAATCAAATCAAAAAGTTTAGAAAAAGGTTTTAAACTAAGAAAAATAAAAACTAACTAAAATGCTGAAAAATAAAGATAAAAGAAATACAGATAGACAAGATGAATCACTTGGCTCCGACTCGTGTATAGTGTAACCTTTGATTATTTCCGCACTTTTGCACTATTTAAGAGATTATCTTAGTTATTGTAGTAGGCCCCTCTTTTGGAGGTGACGTTACCCTCAACCCAGTAGTTTGAGTCAGCAAGGATACAATCCTAAAGGGTCGGATTATTGAAAGATAATTAATTAAGTTATTAATGCATAATGTGGTAGGCCCCTCTTTTGAAGGTGACGTTACCCTCGGCTAAGTAGTCTGAGTCAGCAGGGATACAGTCCTAAGTAGCCGGGTTAAAATATTAATAGTAGTTTAACTTATGAGGGGGTCAAAGAGTTTGGACCCCCGCCATCCAATACCGTTAAGTATTGAAGGAGGTCCTACTAAATTTAACCCAGGTCCTTTGCAGGATCTATACACTGAACAATGGCAAGACTATTACCAAACCGTTCCCTTAACCCCCGACCAGGTAGCCAACATACCTCCATATAGACCGTGGAGATATCAATGGTGAAAATCTTTTATTTTATATAGACAGTAAAATAATGCCAAGAAACCACGGACAAACGATAAAGAAGAATCACCTTCAACATAAGAAACTAGTTATTAAAGTCATTAATACATAACCAATTAAAAAGTGCGAAAAGATTAAAAATAAAAAGTATTACACTAGACACTTTGTCTTCACCAAGTGATGTAAGTGACTTAGGCAAACATGGCCTTGATTGTCAAGAACTCTTACGATCAATCTTGGATCCCGAGACGACTCACACACTCTATGATGGACAATGGATGATGGTGGTGGATGATGGTGTTATGGTGGTGGTGGGTGGTGGGTGAAGTGTGAGAGAGGTGGTGTGTCAAGGGATGGTTTGAGCTTGAGCCAAGCACTCCTATTTATAGGCTGAACAGAAGCTCGGGCACGGCCCCGTGTCCACATCCTTCTCTTTCTTCATTAATTGCTCTTGTCTTTATTAGTTGACCACGGCCCCGTGTCCGCTGGGCACGACCCCGTGTGCAGAAGCATATCTGTACTATCAAGATTTGCCTGGATTCTGCGAATCTTATAGTTGACCACGACCCCGTGTCCGCTGAGCACGGCCCCGTGGTTGGCGATGGAAGCTTCTACAACTTTGTCTTTTATGCTGACACTTGGGCACGCCCCCGTGCTCACTGAGCACGGGGCGTGTTCAGTCTTCTGTCTTCTTGTTTTGCTTGGGAAGATGCTGTCGTGGGGTCGGGCATGTCATGTTTGTTCCCTTTCTTGTATTTATGTTAGATTTTGCTGTCTTTTTGCTTCTTTTGTTAATTTGAGCTCATTTAATCCTGAAAATACAAAAAGAAGACAAAAGCACACTTTTTCCAACATTAGTACTAAAAAGGGTTAGTTTTATGCCACAATTGATGTAATTTATATGTTGCATTTTGCACACATCAAGGGTCCACCATAGTAGGACACAAGATGGCCAGCTCGTTTGACCTCTTCGTATACGCCTCAATCTCAGACCCCGTCATCTTTAAATTGAAGAATTCCACCTCTATCTTGTGGATGTCGTCACGACTACAGTACTCTTCTTTGATCAGTTCTTTGAAACCGTTCCATGGGGTGGCATTAGTAACCGCCAGCCCTAGTAGTTGAACCTGTGCTTTCCACCAGGTTAACACAGCACCTTCCAGCGTTCTAGTCGCATATTTCACCCTACGATCCTCTGGGCGTTCACACATTTCGAAGACAGATTCGAGCTTCTAGAACTAGTGAAGGAGGCCTACCGCTCCTTCTGTGCCGCTGAAGGTACTGGGTCTGCAATCCATGAAGGTTTTGAATGTACATACGGGAGGTTGAGCATACTGACCTATTGCGCAAGAATAAAAGACAAAGGTAAACACAAGAGTTGGTTCGCGAGAGTAGGATCTAATCATCCTAAGATAGGTCGAAATGGCAGGTTATACCTCCTGCTGGAATTGCTGCGAGTGCCTCTGCCACTCGTTCGTTGATTAGAGCCGTCAACTGGGCTTGAGTCAAGTTCAAGCATCCGTCCATGATCTTCACATCGAAGGAAACACAAGTAAGAAAGGTGTCGCGAAAGTGCGTAAGTGTGGAGTGACAGAAGAGAGCAAACACACAGGGTTTCAATTATCAGTTGTTGTATTAACTAAGCATGCAATGTACTATGTAGACTAATAGATAGGCAATGTAAGCATGAACCATTTCACCTATGGTGTTGAGTCTTGCACGTGGAGAGAAGCGTCGTTGTGGATCGTTGAGCACTGATGCGTGTGAAGTGTTATATATATATTTGGTGTATATTTTAAGCCCCTTTAACACTTATTTTTAGCCAAGTTTTAAATTTATAAAACACGATATTTTACTAACACTAAACACACATATGGGCAAGTGCACCCATCGTGAGCGTAGTATAGCGTTGGTAAGATACCGAGGTCGTCCAAGGACACAAGAGCTTTTAGTACCGGTTTATCCTCAACGTCTAATCAAAATAAAAATTTTAGAAAAATGTTTTAAACTAAGAAAAATAAAAACTAACTAAAATGCTGAAAATAAAATAAAAAGAAAAACAGATAGACAAGATGAATCACTTGGTTCCGACTTGTATCTAGTATAACCTTTGATTATTTCCGCACTTTTGCACATAATTAAGAGATTATCTTAGTTATTGTAGTAGGCCCCTCTTTTGAAGGTGACGTTACCCTCACCCCAGCAGTTTGAGTCAGCAATGATACAATCCTAAAAGGGTGGATTATTGGAAGATAATGAATTAAGTTATTAATGCAGTATTATGGTAGGCCCCGCTTTTGGCGGTGACGTTACCCTCGGCTAAGTAGTCTGAGTCAGCAGGGATACAGTCCTAAATAGCCGGGTTATAGTATTAATAGTAGTTAACTCATGAGGGGATCAAAGAGTTTGGACCCCCGCCATCCAATACCGTGAAGCATTGAAGGAGGTCCTACTAAATTTGACCCAGGTCCATTGCAGGACCTCTAAACGCTGAACAATGGCAAGACCTTTACCAAACCGTTCCCTTAACCCCCGACCAGGTAGCCAACATACCTCCATATAGACCGTGGAGATATGAATGGTGAAAATCTTTTATTTTATATAGACAGTAAAATAATGCCAAGACACCACGGACAAACGATAAGGAAAGATCACCTTCAACATAAGTAACTAGTTATTAAAGTCATTAATACAAAACCAAATAAAAAGTGCAAAAGATTAGAAATAAAAAGTATTATACTAGACACTTTGTCTTCACCAAGTGATGTAAGAGACTTAGGCAAACATGGCCTTGATTGTCAAGAACTCTTACGATCAATCTTGGATCCCGAGACGACTCACACACTCTACGATGGACAATGGATGATGGTGTTGTGATGGTGGTGGGTGGTGGATGAAGTGTGAGAGAGGTGGTGTGCCAAGGGATGAGTTGAAATGAAACCAAACACTCCTATTTATAGGCTGAACAGAGGGCTGGGCACGCCCCCGTGTCCGCTGGACACGGCCCCGTGCCTGTCTGACACTCTCTCTCCTCATTAATTGTTATTCGCAATTACAATTAATGCGCCTGCTGTACTTTCACCACGCCCCCGTGTTCACTGGGCACGGCCCCGTGGTGGGCAATAGAAGCTTCTATAGGTTTGTCTTTTCTGCTGCTTCTTGGGCACGGCCCCGTGCTGGCTGAGCACGGGGCGTGTTCAGTCTTCTGCCTTCCCTATTTTGCTTTGGAAGATGCCGTTGAGGGGTCGGGCAATCCACTTATGTTCCTTTTCTTGTATTTATGTTGGATTTAGCTGTCTTTTTGCTTCTTTTGTGTTTTTGAGCTCATTTAATCCTGAAAATACAAAAGGAAGACAAAAACACTCTTTTTCCAATGTTAGTACTTAAAAAGGGTTAGTTTTATGCCTCATTTGATGTAATTTATATGTTGCATTTTACACACATCAAGCACCGTACAGGTTATAGTCTGGTTATATCAAAAAGCTTTTCCCCTTTTTAAAACCAAGTTCACTATAACCAATGGCTCTGATACCAATCTGTCACACCCCCAAAATCCACCATGCGGAGTACCGCCGCTTGGAGGCATGACATGACCAGGATCGAGCCACCAATCATATTGAACAACGTAATTAAGTTAATAAAACCAACCACAATATAATTGGTGACCTAAAGAAGGTAACCGGCTTTAAGTTAAACAGCGGAAGCATTAAACGTAAGTCCAAAACATAAGTTCCATAGTTCATAAGTTTAAAGTCCAATACGTAAGTTTAATAAGTTCATAAGGGTTCAATATTTAGCACGGGACATAACAGTCCATATCCCACAATGACCTCCTCCTCGTGCAAGCTCCATAAGCATCTAGCGACCTGTAAGGCATGTAACAACGAGTCAACAACAAAGTTGAGTGAGTTCACGGTTGGTTGTTTAGTTTTAAGTTGTTTCTGAAAACGTGGTTTGACTTTCGTTGGCTTACTTGCCGTGGGGGTTACCCCTTAGTTGAAAGTATGATTAACCAGTTCCTTCTTTATTACCCAAACCATATCCATAATCAGTGGGGACTTCCCCATGTGAACCACTAGACCGATATCGACAACCGATGATCAATAGTTGTGTCCTACGTCAATGTTCTATCATCATTGACAGTTTGCCATAGTCCATTAGTACACGCCCGTTCGGACGACACGGTGTGAGGTTTGTTAAACCTAATAGCGCTATTAACTAATGACCCGTTCGCCATTGGCCTCGGCGATTAAGTCGATATAAAATGAGGGACTTCATGATAGAGTTTTGTCTAGTAAGTTTTAAGGTTGTTGTCCTACCCAAGGAGGACGAACGTACGTATTCTACCCAAGGAGAATACGCAGGATTAATATTGGCATCCTACCCAAGGAGGATGGCCGTACATATCCTACCCAAGGAATGTACAGGAATCCCATGCCTTGTAGAAAGTGTGAACTCACCTCAGTTGCTCGGTTTGACTCTCAAAAATAGCTAACAGTCAAGGTCGGTCAATCTCGTCCTAGTATGATTACCACTTAGTTTATTAGTGACTTCAAATAAGCACAAAGTTTCTACACGCATCTACTACATAACATGCATCACTCAAACGGTTCATGCCCATATAAACTTCCCATCTATTCCCACTCATAAACAAACATACGACATTGCACACAACACTTTTATGGACATAAAACATGTTAGATCATTCTCAGATAACCTACCCGACATTTAGACACGCAAATTACTACTTGTGTCGTTTCAGCTTTTATATTCAAAACTGGGCTGTTTTCGGGGATTTTAATAAAATAGTTAGCTTGTTCCAAAAATTCCCAACTTTTTACAGAATGTCTTAAACGATCCAAATATTATTGTGTAAAAATATCGGGATCCAATTCATCACCAATATTTTAAAAAAATCATTTTCCGAACTGCACTCAGATTTATCTTTTTCTGACTGCAGTCCACGGAATAATTTATTTAAAATTCATCGTAAGTCCGATTTACAAAATTCCAGTGGGAGAATTACAAATACATCAGTGTTCATCTACAGTACAAATTTCACGAGCTAATTCTACACAAAACTCAAGTTATGACTAAAAACATTTCGCTCATTTACTGCAGCAAAAACTCAGCTTTAGTTGCTGTTACAAAAAGGGTCTTTAGGAATAGTAAACGAAGTCCAAAAATTATGATTCCAGTGCCATTAGAACCATATTTCATAATACATAATTCTAGACTCTAGAAAATCAGTTTTTCGTTAAGTTACGGTCTGGTTACAGCCAACTGAAGTTGGCTGTAAACACCAACCAGCTTTCTGTTTTTAGTTCCCTACCTTCTAACGCATGTTCGATCGATTCCGTTAATATGTTTAGCGAATAACAACATTTCTAGTAGTCAATATTAACAAGTAAATCATCAAGTAATCAACAACGAAATCAAAACAACTTCATACTAACATAAATACATCATGTTTCATCTTTATATTAAGCTTTATGTTCATCTTTTGGTTCTTGTTCTTTAGTGATTTGAACATACTAACATACTACAACTTTTGATCACAAAAAAAAAACAAGATGAACAAGGGTGTACAAGTAACTTACTACTAGCACAAGGCTAGGGTAGGATCTAGTGATGAAGATGACGAGAAAAGATGATGAAGAAGCAAGAAACAAAGCTCCCTTGATGCTCCACAAGTAGCAAGCCTTCTTGTATCCACCTTTAAGCTTGAAAGAGACTTGAAAATGGAGGAGGATGGTGGTGCAATGGTGGTGATGGTGGTGATGGTTGCGGTTTGGGGTGAGCCGAAAGAGGGAGAGGAGAGATGAGTGAGAGAGTGTATTTTGTGAAGTGATATGAAATCTATCATGCCATGCTTTATAAGGATTGATCTAATATCTTGGCAAGATCTTCAAGCAATCAATCCAATAAACAAATAGAATATAATCTAGGACAAGATTATGGCATGGTGTAAAATATTGTGGGTCCCCTTGGGGTGACCGAATTCAGTTAGGGGGGGGGGGGGGGTTGGTTGCAAGTTTTGTAACTAAGTTGCAATTCCAAGTTAGATCTCAAGTGTATGCTTATATGTGTTATTTACTAGAGAAGTTAGGGGTGTTAGGGTGTTCGGGGATCATGCCTAGTCAAAAATAAATACAACAATGTATTTGACAAATATTTGGTGTCCCAGGTAATGTCCGGTTGTTCGGTTTGATACCGGTTCGTTAAAGTGTTTAATTATTCCGTAAAGTGTCTATTATATATATTTTTGTAACACTTTTAATTCCTAACCCATAGAAGAATATTCAGGACCATTTAGTCAAGTTTTCTGCACAAGCCTAGTACGTTAACAAACACATGTAAGTATGACACAGTAATCAGGAAACAGTTAAGTAATTCAACACAATCACCAAGCACTTTAATTAACATAAACGAATCGTACGGATACATGAAATTATGAGGGTTGTCACATCTCAATACTGTGTTAATTGGTAAAATATTTCTTGATTAAACTGGGATTCACTCACCAGTATTTCCCACTGACAAATTTTTTAAAACGCGTTTCAGGTAACAAAATGTGACAGCCAAATTAGAAGAAAGCCAGCTTGAGAGCACTGATGACTTGGAAAAATGTGGCTGTAAAAGTTACCTAAAAGACGATGTTTTAAATTCAATAAAATAAGGTTCATCCCTATGTTGTAATAAGAAACTTGGGTTTTACCCATGTGCTTATTAATATAAAATATGGTGGTTTTACTCTGATAAACATTTCCTAACTACGGTCCTGATGAAATTCCGCTGCCAAATTAATAAACAAAATGATACCACCACAAATGATGTTCGCGGCCGCCCGTTCCCGGACAGTGCTAAGCCACTGATTCAGCCACAGAAGTGTTCTGCTGACATCAAAATATTATTTAAATTGTTAGGAAATTAATTACGAAAATACGTGCATATCTGTATTTTATTGTTATGTGTTATTTGACTATTTGTTAGTTTACAGTATGAGTGATCAAGGACCCTCAGACGTGTATCGTCAGTTGTCTGATTCACCTAGGAGTGAAGGAACTTCTTCCCAGCCTGCCCTCTCAGGGTATTCTGCTGATCAGGAAGAAGGGATGTTTATCTTTAAGGCTCAGTATGAAGAGCCATTCCCTCAGAAAAATAGAGGATGGTTTAGTAAGGGAGCATTCGAGCATAGGAAAAGAATGCGAAAGTTGCAACAGCAAAGAATCCTAGCAGCCGCTAAGTGAGAGTCAAATGCCCATACACAAGATATGCTTAATAGGAGCTTAGCCAATTTTCATATACTAGCAACAACTGCTACCGACCCAACTCTGGAACAACTAGTAGCCCCACAACCCTTACCTTTATTCCCCACTCAGCCGATGGAGATAGAAATGCATGATTTCAACCCTGAGGAGATACCTAGGATACCCGCCCCTAATCCCTTAGACTTAAATTATGATCCATGGTTCGATGATCATAGGGATTATGTGCCACGCTACCACCTAAACAATGAAACCATGCCGAACTTAGCAGCATATCCAGGTCTGGACCCTCTAGATCCCTACTATGACAACGATGAATACATTAGAGAGATCTTAGAGAATCCGTACCCTCGGGAAAATCCCATGCCCCAGTACCCAGACCCAGTACCAGCACCTGCACCCCCAATGAGTGCAGAAAATGTGCATGAGCTCCGAACTTTCGGAGAAGAAATCTTAGAGAGTAGTGAGAGGATAAGGCAGGTAGGAGAGCGACTCGTCTGGAAATATGACGAGCGCAATATGGATTACTGGATGAATCCAGACCAGTAAAGGGGATGGTGGAGTTGGTAATAATAATAATATAATAATATATAATATGTTTTTATGAAAATAATAATAATAATAATAATAATATGTGTAATAATAATATATGTTGTAGTATAGACCACTTTGTGGTTAGCGATGCATAGTAGTATTGTAATTTTCAAATTTCAATATTAGTTTGTAATAGATGTATAATAGATAAGAAAGAGTAAAGTCGCAATGCTCGACGTTTTTGATCAAAATACATGTCATGTGATTGATCATAATAAGATATTATCTTGTGATATTAATACGTGATAATTGTTTAAAATCCAGATGAACGACGAAGTGAATCAGGAAAATCTGAATAACGATAATCAGAGTAACAATAACCCGGGTAATGAAAATCCGAAAAAAAACAATGGAAACCAAGTGGATAACAGTGCCATCCAACACGTAGTGGCACAAGGAATAATAGATGCAATGCCCTATATTATTCAAATGGTTAGGGAAGCAGAAAATAAAAGTAAACATGATAGCAAGCGACCCTCTGAACCTGCAAACAGCGTAAACAATGGACCCGTACTTCAAGTGCCCATTCCCAAAAGAAGAAGAACCGTGTCTTACGGTTGTTCTTACAAAGAATTCTGGTCTTGTAAACCAATGGAATTCTCGGGCAATGAAGGGGCCGTTGCAGTTCTACGCTGGATAGAAAAGACTGAGGCAGTCTTAAGAATAAGTAAATGTGCGGAAGAGGATAAGATAATGTTTGCTTCCAATCTGTTTAAAAATTCAGCACTAGAATGGTGGAACACTATCCTTCAGACTAGAGGAAGTGATAGAACTTACAATATGGAATGGGAGGAGTTTAAAAACATGGTAGAAAGGAAATTCTGCCCTCCTAATGAAAAATAACAGATAGCAAACAAGTTCTTAAACCTAAGAATGACTGGTGTGGATAGTAAATGGTACTGATGTGTGTAAAATGCAACATATAAATTACATCAAATGAGGCATAAAACTAACCCTTTTTAAGTACTAATATTGGAAAAAGAGTGTTTTTGTCTTCCTTTTGTATTTTCAAGATTAAATGAGCTCAAAAACACAAAAGAAGCAAAAAGACAGCTAAATCCAACATAAATACAAGAAAAGGAACATAAGTGGACTGCCCGACCCCTCAACGGCATCTTCCAAAGCAAAATAGAGAAGGCAGAAGACTGAACACGCCCCGTGCTCAGCCAGCACGGGGCCGTGCCCAAGAAGCAGCAGAAAAGACAAACCTATAGAAGCTTCTATTGCCCACCACGGGGCCGTGCCCAGTGAGCACGGGGGCATGGCGAAAGTACAGCAGGCGCATTAATTGTAATTGCGAATTACAATTAATGAAGAGAGAGAGTGTCAGACAGGCACGGGGCCGTGTCCAGCGGACACGGGGCCGTGCCCAGCCTTCTGTTCAGCCTATAAATAGGAGTGCTTGGTTTCATTTCAACTCATCCCTTGGCACACCACCTCTCTCACACTTCATCCACCACCCACCACCATCACAACACCATCATCCACCACCATCATCCATTGTCCATCGTAGAGAGTGTGAGTCGTCTCGGGATCCAAGATTGATCGTAAGAGTTCTTGACAATCAAGGCCATGTTTGCCTAAGTCTCTTACATCACTTGGTGAAGACAAAGTGTCTAGTATAATACTTTTTATTTCTAATCTTTTGCACTTTTTATTTGGTTTTGTATTAATGACTTTAATAACTAGTTACTTATGTTGAAGGTGATCTTTCCTTATCGTTTGTCCGTGGTGTCTTGGCATTATTTTACTGTCTATATAAAATAAAAGATGTTCACCATTCATATCTCCACGGTCTATATGGAGGTATGTTGGCTACCTGGTCGGGGGTTAAGGGAACGGTTTGGTAAATGTCTTGCCATTGTTCAGCGTTTAGAGGTCCTGCAATGGACCTGGGTCAAATTTAGTAGGACCTCCTTCAATGCTTCACGGTATTGGATGGCGAGGGTCCAAACTCTTTGATCCCCTCATAAGTTAACTACTATTAATACTATAACCCAGCTATTTAGGACTGTATCCCTGCTGACTCAGACTACTTAGCCGAGGGTAACGTCACCGCCAAAAGCGGGGCCTACCACAATATTGCATTAATAACTTAATTCATTATCTTCCAATAATCCACCCTTTTAGGAGTGTATCCTTGCTGACTCAAACTACTGGGGTGAGGGTAACGTCACCTTCAAAAGAGGGGCCTACTACAATAACTAAGATAATCTCTTAATTATGTGCAAAAGTGCGGAAATAATCAAAGGTTACACTAGATACGAGTCGGAACCAAGTGATTCATCTTGTCTATCTGTTTTTATTTTATTTTCAGCATTTTAGTTAGTTTTTATTTTTCTTAGTTTAAAACATTTTTCTAACCTTTTTATTTTGATTAGACGTTGAGGATAAACCGGTACTAAAAGCTCTTGTGTCCTTGGATGACCTCGGTATCTTACCAACGCTATACTACGCTCACGATGGGTGCACTTGCCCATATGTGTGTTTAGTGTTAGTAAAATATCATGTTTTATAAATTTAAAACTTGGCTAAAAATAAGTGTTAAAAGGGCTTAAAATATACACCTAATATATATAACACTTCACGCACATCAAGTTTTTGGCGCCGTTGCCGGGGACACATGGATTTTAAGAAAGTTAGGAATCAACGGCCTAATCATTTTTTTAATTTTTTTTTTAATTTTTAGGATTTTCTTAGTTTTTCAGCTTCTGCAGAGCTCAGCACGGGCCGTGTCTGGTCAGACACGGGCCGTGCCCAGCATCATCACTGGCAGTTTTTATTTTCTGAGTTACAGAGAGCTGAGCACGGGGCCGTGTCGGTGCAACACGGGGTCGTGTCCAACTCCCAGTAACTGGGATACAGAAAACAATTACTGTACTTCTGACCACGGGCCGTGTTCACCGAGCACGGGGCCGTGGTGAACAATCTGACCAACGTTCTTTTCTGTTTTTATTGCAGGACTTGGAACCTTGGCGCCACATTTGAACCTCCTACGTAGTGCATGAGCTCCAGTTCTAGTAGAGACATAAAAGAACCTCTAGAAGAACCCGAACGCTTTCTCAGAACAAGACTTAAAGCCAAAAATCAAGAGAAAGTTTCGGGGGACCCACTTCCAATGGCGGACCAACGTACCCTCACGGATTACCTACGGCCCACCGTAGGCAATCTTGGCGCCGCTATCAATGCACCGAATGTCGAAGCCAACAACTTCGAACTTCGGCCGCATTTGATACAAATGCTCCAAAACTCCGCAACCTTCCATGGGCTTGCGGACGAGGATCCCCATCTACATATTACTAATTTCTTGGAAATATGTGATACTTTTCGGATCAATGGAGCATCAAACGACGCCATTCGCCTTAGGATGTTTCCATTTTCACTAAAAGACCGAGCCAAGGCTTGGCTCAACACCCTCCCAGTTGGCTCGGTAAACACCTGGGATGAACTAGCCCAAAAGTTTCTATATAAGTATTTCCCTCCTGCTAAACCGGCTAAATTAATGACTGAAATTAATACATACTCACAAGAGGATGGGGAATCCTTATATGAAACTTGGGAAAGGTTCAAGGAGCTTCTAAGAAAGTGTCCTCATCACGGTCTAGCGGTATGGCAACAAGTATCCACTTTCTACAATGGGTTGTTGCCACACACAAGACAAACACTTGATTCAAGCTCCGGGGGACTTTTAGGTAATCGTCGCCCAAATGAAATATATAACCAAATTGAGGAAATTGCTCAAACCAATTTTCAATGGCACACTCCCCGAGGTAATAAATCTATTGCCCCGGGCGCCCATAAGGTTGATGAAAGCACCTCTTTACAAGCCCAAATCGAGGCCCTCTCTTCGAAAATCAAAAAGCTAGAAATGACAAAACGGCCTCGGTTATGGCTTGTGAAGGGTGTGGTGGGTCACATGAAAATTGGAGTTGTATGGAAGAATTAGATGAACAAACAGAAACGGTAAACTACATTGATAATAGACCTAGGCCGTCGGGTCCTCCAACGGGTACCTACAACCAAGGATGGCGTAACCACCCAAATCTTGGTTGGAGAGATCCCGGCAATAGTAGTAACCAACAAAACCAACGAACTAATTTTCAAAAACCACAAAATTTCTCTCAACAACAAGGTGGAAGAGAAAGGCTTGAAGATACTGTATCTCGCCTCATCTCTGACACTGAAAAGAAAAACTCGGATCGATTTCAACAATTGGAATCGAATTTTAGAAATCAACAAGCTAGCATTCAAAACGTTGAAAAACAATTAAATCAACTAGCTCAAAATTTCTCCGAGAGACCACAAGGCGCGTTACCTAGTAATACCGAAACCAACCCGAAGGCACAAGTACATCTCATCACATTAAGAAATCGAACCGTGGGTCCCGAGGATGCTCCATTGCCGCCAAATGAAAGAAGCCAATCTAGCCAACCTGTGACTCCTCCTGCGTCAGAAAAGGCTTCTCTACCAACTCAAGAGCCCACCAAGACTCCTCCAATTCCGTACCCCGGTAGGTTAAATCGTCAAAAGACCGATGAGCAATTCGCTAAATTTGAAAATTTACTAAAACAATTGCATGTTAATATTCCTTTTATCGAGGTCCTAACCCAAATGCCTAAATACACAAAATTTATGAGGGATTTCCTCACAAACAAAAGGAAAATTGAATCATTGCAATTAGTTAATTTAGGCGAAGAATGCTCCGCCTTAGTGCTCAACAAACTTCCACAAAAGAAAATCGATCCCGGAAGCTTCACAATTCCTTGCTCGATTGGGGAGTCTCCCATTCGTAATGCATTAGCCGATCTTGGGGCTAGCATTAACCTCATGCCCACATCGATGTTCAAACGACTCGGCCTAGGAACAACAAGCCCTACAAAGATGAGCATACAACTCGCCGACAGATCCGTCAAATTTCCACAAGGTGTCGCTGAGAATCTATTGGTAAAAGTTGACAACTTCGTTTTCCCAACCGACTTTGTCATCCTAGACATGGAAGAAGAAACCGATGTCCCTCTCATCCTCGGGAGGCCATTTCTAGCCACCGCCCAAGCGGTGGTAGACATGAATGACGGAACGTTAACATTGAAGTTTGGGGATAAGGAGGTGAAGTTTGAATGTGGAAAAAGAATTGAGGACGAAGACCCGGTCAACTACATGCAGGTCATAGACTCAAGCTTGGATGATGCTCTCCGACGGTGTAACATGGGATGCAATACATCCCACTTGGGTGACATATGACTGGCTTTGGGTCTAGCCAAGGACCCTTATAAACGTGGCGCACCACGGAGGCATTCCGCGGAACTATCCTTAGTTGAATTTAGATTAATTTTTTTATGTTTTCTAGTTAGTTTTAATTTTCAGGAATAAAACACACTCATGGTGATAAGGGATGAAAAAGGGAACGAGAAAAATGACCTCATGCACAAGAACAAGGCAACCCGACAATTCTCTCCATTACAGAAGGTTCAACACGGGCCGTGCCCAACCAACACGGCCCCGTGCTGAACCCCCTGCAGAAAAACGCCCAGTTCAGGTAACTGGACACGGGCCGTGTTCACCAGACGCGCCCCCGTGTCCAGGCTTCTGTTTCTTTTCTTTAATTTCTGTTACTGGCACCTGAACACGGGGCCGTGTCCAGACTACCAGTAACATAAATCTTTGCTTTTAACACAATTTTACACATCTAATCAACCTAAAAATTTATTTTTGGGACACATTGAGGACAATGTGTAATTTAAGTGTAGGGGGGATGCTAAAACCTTGAATTTTGCAAGTCCTAAATACAAGCCTTACACAAAACTCTATTGGAACCGCTAATCACCCCAATTTTTTTTTTCAAAAATTTCATTTTTTCTTACTTGTCTAGGTTTAACTCGGGAAATTCAAGTTCTCAAAAAGGTTATATTTTTACAAATTTACAACCGATAGCGTAGTGATAAAAAGAACCAACATAAGAAAATTATGAAAAGGCATGGCAAACTTAGTTAAAATTTGATTATATATACTTGATCACATAAAAACCCATTCCCACAAAAGTGAGTTTTGAGCCTTTATTGAGCATACAATTACATATTATTAAACTAAATGCTCATTTTTCGTTTCTTGTGTGAATAGCCGCTTGGTTCTTACGACTCTAGAACTTGCCATGACGATACATTCCCGGTCCTTATCAACTTAAACCCGAGTAAGTAAATGATGGAGGCATTAGGACTAACCCTTTTTATTTCTACACCATTATTTTTCCTTTTCTTTTACCACCTACCCAAAAATCCCCCTAGTTAGCCCCTTTAAGCCTAAACCTTTTCATTTCATCACCCAAACCAAAATCCTTTTACCCACCAAAACCTTTTTTATTTTTAACCCTTTTTTTTAGTAACAAGTTCGGTTTTTTTTCGTATGATCGTTCAAAAAAAAAATGTGTTGATGATGAAGCAAAAGATAAACAAACAAGTTCATCAAAAAAATAACTTTGTTTGAATAAAAGCTTCATCAAAATAAAAGTTACAAAAAATAGAAAGTCATACGAAAACCGACACTTGTTACGCTTTTTCACCCTTTTTCTACTAACCACTATCCCAACCACCTACCTTTAACCCAAGCCTAACCCTTAACCCACAAAGTCCTCTTGATATTTACAAAGGTACAAAAGTTAAAAAGGAGGAGGATTGATTGCTTGGCAAGCTTATGGTAGGAATAAGTTCCATGCCGCTCTCGAGTGATTCACTAAAAATACACATTCGGCCGAGTGTGAGTGATTTCTCCCGTGAGGTATGTGAACTTGTATATAAATGGAATTTTAAAAAGGCATGTTATGCCCAAATAAGTAATTTCTCCTATGAAATGTTCTAAATAAATCATTACGAATAGGATTGTAAATAGATAAAAATAAAACCCAAAAAGATCTTGGATTCCCAACACTCTATGACAAGCCCAAAACCTTCTCTTCTACCCATTCCATTTGGGAGTGTAAGCCACATATTAAACAGTTTTGCTTGAGGACAAGCAAAAGTTCAAGTGTGGGGGTATTTGATGTGTGTAAAATGCAACATATAAATCACATCAAATGAGGCATAAAACTAACCCTTTTTAAGTACTAATATTGGAAAAAGAGTGTTTTTGTCTTCCTTTTGTATTTTCAAGATTAAATGAGCTCAAAAACACAAAAGAAACAAAAAGACAGCTAAATCCAACATAAATACAAGAAAAGGAACATAAGTGGACTGCCCGACCCCTCAACGGCATCTTCCAAAGCAAAATAGAGAAGGCAGAAGACTGAACACGCCCCGTGCTCAGCCAGCACGGGGCCGTGCCCAAGAAGCAGCAGAAAAGACAAACTTATAGAAGCTTCTATTGCCTACCACGGGGCCGTGCCCAGTGAGCACGGGGGCGTGGCGAAAGTACAGCAGGCGCATTAATTGTAATTGCGAATTACAATTAATGAAGAGAGAGAGTGTCAGACAGGCACGGGGCCGTGTCCAGCCTTCTGTTCAGCCTATAAATAGGAGTGCTTGGTTTCATTTCAACTCATCCCTTGGCACACCACCTCTCTCACACTTCATCCACCACCACCCACCACCATCACAACACCATCATCCACCACCATCATCCATTGTCCATCGTAGAGTGTGTGAGTCGTCTCGGGATCCAAGATTGATCGTAAGAGTTCTTGACAATCAAGGCCATGTTTGCCTAAGTCTCTTACATCACTTGGTGAAGACAAAGTGTCTAGTATAATACTTTTTATTTCTAATCTTTTGCACTTTTTATTTGGTTTTGTATTAATGACTTTAATAACTAGTTACTTATGTTGAAGGTGATCTTTCCTTATCGTTTGTCCGTGGTGTCTTGGCATTATTTTACTGTCTATATAAAATAAAATATTTTCACCATTCATATCTCCACGGTCTATATGGAGGTATGTTGGCTACCTGGTCGGGGGTTAAGGGAACGGTTTGGTAAAGGTCTTGCCATTGTTCAGCGTTTAGAGGTCCTGCAATGGACCTGGGTCAAATTTAGTAGGACCTCCTTCAATGCTTCACGGTATTGGATGGCGGGGGTCCAAACTCTTTGATCCCCTCATAAGTTAACTACTATTAATACTATAACCCAGCTATTTAGGACTGTATCCCTGCTGACTCAGACAACTTAGCTGAGGGTAACGTCACCGCCAAAAGCGGGGCCTACCACAATATTGCATTAATAACTTAATTCATTATCTTCCAATAATCCACCCTTTTAGGATTGTATCCTTGCTGACTCAAACTACTGGGGTGAGGGTAACGTCACCTTCAAAAGATGGGCCTACTACAATAACTAAGATAATCTCTTAATTATGTGCAAAAGTGCGGAAATAATCAAAGGTTACACTAGATACGAGTCGGAACCAAGTGATTCATCTTGTCTATCTGTTTTTATTTTATTTTATTTTCAGCATTTTAGTTAGTTTTGTTTTTCTTAGTTTAAAACATTTTTCTAACCTTTTTATTTTGATTAGACGTTGAGGATAAACCGGTACTAAAACATTTTTCATCCAGAAATCCATATGACGCTCGTCATACTTCCAGACGAGTCGCTCTCCTACTTGCCTCATTCTCTCGCTACTTTCTAAAATCTCTTCTCCGAAAGTTCGGAGCTCTTGCACATTTTCTGCACTCATTGGGGGTGCAGGTGCTGGTACTAGATCTGGGTACTGTGGCATGGGTTCTTCCTGAGGATACGGATTCTCTAAGATTTCCCTTATGTATTCATCATTATCGTAGTAGGGATTTAGAGGGTCCAGACCTGGGTAAGCTGCTAGGTTTGGCATGGGTAGGTCTGTTAGGTGGTAGCGTTGCACATAATCCCTATGATCATCAAACCACGGGTCGTAGTCTGGGTCTAAGGGATTGGGTGCTGGTACCCTAGGTATCTCCTCCGGATTGAAATCATGCATTTCTACTTGATTTTCTAGGTTGTTTTCTATTTCCATTGGCTAAGCGGGAAATAGTGGTAATGGTTGGGATGCTATCAGTTGCTCCAGGTTAGGGTCGGCAACTGTGGTTGCTAGGATATGGAAGTTGGCTAAATTCCTATTAAGCATGTCTTGGATGTGGGCATCTGTCTCTCTTTTAATGGCTGCTAAGGCCCGCTGCTCTTGCAACTTTTTCATTCTCTTCCTACGCTCATGTGCTCCCTTACTGAACCATCCTCTCTTTTTCTGAGGGAATGGCTCTTCAGACTGAGCCTTAAACACGAATATCCCTTCTTCATCATAAGCTGAATACCCTGAGAAGGCAGGCTGTGAAGAGGTGCCTTCGCTTCTAGATGAGCTGGACAATTGACGATACGCGTCTGATGGTCCTTGATCACTCATACTGTAAACTAACAAATAGTCAAATAACACATAACAATAAAATACAGATATGCACGTATTTCGGTAATTTATTTCCTAACACTTTAAATAATATCTTGGTGTCAGCAGAACACTTCTGTGGCTGAATCAGTGGCTTAGCTCTGATACCACCTTCTGTCGCAACCCCTGTCCCCTAACAAACCTGGGAACAGGCGATCGCGGCCAGTTTGGGTGGTATCTGTATTTTATCTATTTTGGCAGCGGAAATTTCATCAGGACCGTAGTTAGGAAATATTTTATCAGAGTAAAATACCACACTTTCATAATATTAAACACGTGGGAATAATCCCAAGTTTTAAATAAACACATTTTCATAGGTATAAACCCTCTTTTATTTAAATAAAACATCTCTTTATTTTAGGTAACTTTATAGCCACTTTTCCAAGCCTTCAGTGCTGTCCAGCTGACTTCTATCTGGCTTTCACATTTTGTTACCTGAAACGTGTTTAAAAACATTTTGTCAGTGGAAAATACTGATGAGTGAATCCCAGTTTAATCAAGTTTAATAAAGACCATTGTACAGTATAGAGGGCGGTCGCGCAATTACATTTGTTTCCATCTATTCAATTACCACCCACGGTACTGTCAACCCGACTTGTGGTCATGTTACTCCTCGCAAGGTAGTAACAAATTTTGTATACAAAACCCCAACATACCGACGATAATTGTAGAATACAAATACTCAATCACTGTTTAATATATCATTAATTAAGTGAGGTTTTGTAAAAATAATTTGCAAAAAGGAGATAACTCACATTGCTGTCTTAGGTTTGCTTTAAGGGTTTCCCGGTGATTATCTATAATTTACACTAATGCACACGCATTAGTTAATAAACCAATATTTATATTATATGTAAATCAGTGGCCAGTATTTGATGATAAAAATACACTAGTGTATTTTACTATTTAATAATGTAAATCAATGGTCTGGTTTTGTTTACTCAGTTCACAAATACACTAGTTTTCACTCTAAAACCCCACCATATATATACATATATATAGAGAGAGGCCGATTATTGCAAAATCCCTTAACGTACGCTGCGTATGCGATTCGGTATCAACATGCGAATTTGGTTTAAAACATGCGACTTTCATCTTTTTATATACATGTGATTTGTATATTTTTTTAACATGGGAATTGTAGTTTTTTTATGTACGTGCAATTTCCATTTTTTCTGTAACATGCAATTTTTTTGTAACATAACGTGCGATTTTGCCATCGCATACGAAACATACGTTAAGACATATTGTACGATACACTTTGTATATATATATAGATATATACATCAATAAAACACACCTAAAACCAACAAATAACAGAGTGAAGATTACTAAAACACCATATTCAAACCCTAATAGTCCATAAAAACTTCAAACACACCATCGTAGAACTATGAATATAAAACACAACATGCTAATCAACATAAAACACAATATTGTTTGCCATTATATAATCAGAGCCTTATCATCCAAAACACAACACAAAACCCATATATATATATATATGTTGTTTTAGTTATCTTTATTATGTTATTTGTGGATTTTTGGTTTGTTTTATGGTTGACATTATGGTATTTTATGACTTTCCACACTCTTTAGAAAATTTAGACTTTGTAGTCAACTTCTAGCATATATATACACACACACACACACACACACACACACACGCACATATATATATATAGGGGTTGGTTAACATACGATGTGTATGCTGGGAAATCACGCATGTTGAACCTACAATCACGCATGTTGGTCATGTTCCTGCATCATCTGTTCTATGGTGTGATTTCGAATCGTCATTTTGATGAAAATTTTCAAAAATCAAAGATGAATTTGAACACAATATTCGATGAAATTGACCGAACTGTGGCCAATTTGATCTGAAACGAAAAGAAAATGGAAATGAATTGGACGAAACTGATCAAACCCAGGCTAATTGAAACGAACCCTAATCACGCATGTTATACCACTAATCACGCATGTTATACCACTAATCACGCACGTTATATTTTCCCAGCGTACGCAGCATACGTTAACTAGATTGTACAATACACTTTCTCTCTCTCTCTCTCTCTCTCTATATATATATATATATATATATATATATATAAGGTGGGTGTTATGCACAAAATGCAACATATAAATTATATCAAACAAGACCTAAAATCAACCTTTTTTCTGTACTAACGTTGGAAAAAGTACGTTTCTTTGTATACTTTTGAGTTTCATGACTAAATGAACTTAAATGTACAAACAGAACATATTAACGGCAAAAACCAACATAAATACAAGAAAGAAGAGTTGACACACCATGCCTACCCTCCAAGCTACACCCAAAACCAAAACAACATACCAGAAGACAAGCACGGGGCCATGCCACCAAGGCATGGGGTCGTGCCTCATTCTAGAGTCCATGCAGAACGAGACAAACAAAGCAGACAATAGACACGGGGCCGTGGTCAACTCTCAGATATACAGAATCTCAAAGGACCCCACAATACTGACCACGGGGCCGTGCCTACTGACACACAGGACCGTGTGTGCATACGAACTGATACAGATTAATAAATGAAGATAGAGAAAGAAGGACATGGGGTCGTGCCCCCTGGGCACATGGCCGTGTGAGAAGTCTCTTTCCAGTTATAAACGGAGGTGATTGGTTCATTTCCAACTCATCCTTTAGCAAACCACTTCTCTCCCACTTGCCACCATTCCACCACAACTACAACACCATCATCTACCACATTCTATAACGCCTCGCTTTCTGTTACTTTCCTTATTTAGAAAGTTTGTCTCGTATTCTATTTATGGAAACTTGTACTTCCTTGTAATCGTATTTCATTTCTAATCTGAAGCTTTGATCGTAATAAAACTTGATCATTTTATATACATTATACTTTGATTATACATACTTGTTTTACATTCAACTTACATACATGTTTGATACATATTCGTCTCTCACGCAAATTCGTACTTGTTTTACAAGCAATAAATCGTAAATACGTGTTTTGATGTTATTTATACATGTAAATAGTTAACATACATTCATAATATTTGATTTATGCTTTCATGCATTTTTTATACCTAAAATATGCCAATTATGCAAATTATAGCTTCTTATACATTAAATATCAAACTTAAGGGGGCTGTTATGTAAAATAACAAAAGTTTCCGCGGGGAACTAGCGTCACGGCACAAGGCAAAGCCCCTCTCAACCTTCGCGTGTCGCAAAGGGTAGTGATCCAGCAAAGTTGTTCCTGATCACGGGATTGGCCATTTTCTCACTTAATCTTCCCACCTAATTGCCTTTAAACCTCATTTAACACCCAAACCTACTCACCCACTATAAATACAAGCTCCCTAACCCTCATTTTCACTTTCAAAACACATCTACACCATCAAAACACTCTCTTAATTGCTGGAAATCTAAGTTCAAGGCAGAAACTTTCTAGTGCAAAAGTGAGTTCAAACTCACTTTTCTTCAACTTTTCTTCACCATTTCTTCCTCTACAAAGCTTGGAACACCTCTAGGAATGTTTTCACAGGTTTACCATGGTAAACCAAGGTGGAATAACACCAGTTTGAGGTCCAAACTTTCTGTTTTGGATGAATGTATGATAACTTTTTATGAGCTCAACTTTTCTTCACGAATCTCATGCCTAACATCTTCCTAAACCATTCTATGGTTATGGGACTTGTTAGAGCTTGATTCCTACAAGTTTAGAGGTGCAAATACCCTCTAAAATTTCTGTTTTGATAGGGTTTAAGACAACCCACAAGTGTTGAAGTCACTTGTGTTTAAAGCAAGTGTGAACCTTGGAAGCTTTGGCTATCCTAACTTGTTCCACACCTCACTTGATGTTTTATTTTGCTAATCCAAGTAGTTTGCTAGTCTTAAGGTAACATAACCCCGCCTATCCTCCAACACTTAGTTAACTCTTTCCATGTTGGTACGGCTCACCTGGGTTAATCTTACTTGGCTACTTGAAGACATATTAGTTAGTTGTATATTTCCTTTTCATTCATGACCATCCGAATCATCCTTGTGATGATTTGTGTATTGGTGAATCATACAATGTGTGACAACTGTAAAAAATCCAGGTATTCGTATAATTAATTAATCATGATTAGTGCTTAATGACTGTGCTGAATTTACAATTAATTGCTTTCTGATTACTACATCATATTTACCTGTGCATCACTTGCAAAATGTCATTTCATTACTGCATGCAAACATATTGGCATAGAGAATGCATTAAGTACAGTTAGCACAGTGAGCGGATAAATCAGCAAAATGCTGACAGAACACATCACATAGACAGACAGTGATTTTGAGACCCAGTATAGGCCAGAAACTAAGTACTGCACTAGTATAGTGTGTAGGAAAGTAAGGATACCAAAACTGCCTTTCTAAGTGATAGTTTAAGTGCCGGAAAGTGCCTAAAACTCACACAAAGTGCTGAATTCAGCAAAATTCAGCATAAATCAGCATTTAAAACAATCAAATTTCATTCAGAAATATGCTTAAATGGTCCTGTATGCTTTCCTAAGTGTCAGGAATTAAAAGTGTCACAAAAAGGTACATAAAGAACACTAAACTGTATAATTTAGCACTTTAACGAACCAGTATCTAAACGAACAACCGGATACTACCCGAAACATCAAGATTACACTAGAAGCACTGTTTTAACATTACTAAGCTAGTTATGGTCCCCGAACACCATAACACCTCCTAAAAATATCTACTAACTAAATCATGTAACTAACACTTGATTTGTAACTAGATTGCAACTAACAAGTTACACCCTAATCTACTACCCCCCCCCCCCCCCCACCTATCTCACGGCCAACATGGCCCCCACCAAATGGATTTGTTTTAATATTAAATTGGATTGTGTCTCCTAAATGATGACATATTATCCAAGAGTTAAGTTCTCTAAATGGTTATAAGTAGTATACATGAGGAACTAGAACTCATAACCTTCACACACTAACACACACTTAGCTCTCTCCTCCCTCTTGTGAGCTCTCGGCCGAACCCAAACCACACCACCATCACCTTCATTCCTTCATTCTCATACATTCTACACACATACAAGGAAGCTAGAGATCATACAAGGAAGCTTGGTGGCCTTGGATCTTGAAGGACCTCTCTTATTTTCTTTTATCCTCTTCATTTCTTCACTTGAATCATCCCTAGCCTTGTGCTAGTGGTAAGAACCTTGATCTATCTATTTCACATCTATTTTAAGTGGTTAATGATGAATCGTGATCAAAAACATCAAGAACACTAAAGAATCATATGAAGTAAACATGAACATAAGCTTGTTTAATGAAGATATCTTGATGAATATGAGTTGTTATGATTGTTGATCATTGATTGTTTGTAGAAATGATGTTGATCATCATAAGGTCTTGCTAGATCATGATTAAAAACATAATCTAGCAAGATGTAGGAATTGAAATTGTTGTAGGATGATGGATCATCCACACTTAAATCATGAACTTGAAAGAATACTTTGTTTTCTTAAAAAGTAATGAACAAAGTAAGATGTTAAACATATAGATCTAAATATTTATGAATGATTTCTAAAGAAACCAAGGTAAAAATATAAGTTTCATTAAATCTTGGTTCTTGCATAAACAAACATCATTTTTGGTGGTTAAACAAGTGTAAGAACACTTGTGAAACAAGAGGGTTTCATAAAGAAATGTTTTTAGAAAATATGTTTTGAAGTTGTAAACAACTGACTTCTTTAAAAATAAAGTTTTTAAAGAAGTAAACACATTTTAAAGGGTAACAAGAGTTGCTAAGAATACTAGTAAATTACTACAAATTTTTATAAATATTCAAGATCATGAAGTAGTAGGAAATGCATGATTTTGGCAAGAATGATAAGTAAGGGTTGTTTCTTGATGATTGTAAATTGATTGTGATGATTTTTTACGAAAGAAAATGATATGCTTGAAAGCATGGAAACCTCCATTTTTTTAGGGGAAACTATGGCAAAATTTTCTAAAAATATAAACACTTAGAAAAATATTTTTAAACAAATATTTACAAGTATATTGTAACCCACAAATTGTTACATAAACTTTGCCATAATTTTTGTTACAAAAATACAAATATTGGAGGTTGGTTTTTATGAATAAAAGTGACTAAATATGTATTTAGGAAATATATATTTAGAAAACACATGTGTGTGATTATTTGTATATTTTGTGTATTAGTTATATTATTTTAGGGCTTGAAATATTATAACTAACAAAATACCAAGAAATTACAATCCAAAATATTTCCAAAATTCCAAAGAATAAATATACAAGCTACACAAAAATATTGGAGAATCGAACTATGAAATAAGACTTACAAAATATTCCGGAAGATTTATTCACAAAAGAATATTTTGGTAAATAATATTTTGGGACACCAAAGAAGTAAAAGTATAAATTTTTACAATTACCACAAGAGTATATCATATCTTCGACAAGGAAAAATATATTATATTTTTGGCAAGTATGAAATATATATTTTCTTGAGATTTTTGGAAGACATAATATTTATAGGAAATATATATATTTTCTTAGACAAACATAAGATACAATATTTTTGGGAAAAATGAGTTTATATATATATATTTTCCAAGTGAACTTGAAAATATATTATTTTCGGAATCTATAAGGGAATACGACTCTAAAACATGGCAAAATATACATGTATAAGATACCCCCATCCTTGGGAAGGAAATACAAGTGAAAATAGTTGGGAAGTATTATTACAATAATATTGTTTAACAATTATTCCAAAATTCAATAAATATAATTTAAGTTAAAATATTAATTATTTTAACAAATAATTATGTGACTTGGAATAATATCAAAGACACAAATGAAACGTAACTCAAGAACATTAATACTGAGTCAACGCACGACCCGTTCTTCTAATACACATTAGTACGTTGTAGGTAGTCGTGATCACCGAAGAAGCTAGAGTTACGATTGCTGAAGACACAAGACTGTGAGTTCATGTCCCCCTTTTCTTTTAATTGTTTTCATTTTACGACTTCGGGGGTGAAGTACATGTTATAAATGATTATGATTTCAAAGGATTTGCAAATGAAATGAACTGCTAGATCATGTGAAAGGGTAGGCGTTAGCTTGAGACCATTAATCATTCAGAAGGACCGAGGGGCATGAGTGATAAATCTATTTGGGTGTTGCGAGCCCCACCCATGAGTCCATGAGTTGGCTCATGTGGTGACTATGTCGTTCCAGCCGGGAGGCCCGGTGCAAAATACATAAAGGATTGAGCCTTCCTACACAGGTTCACACCTGTTAATGTATTAGCTACACATTAATTGATCTGTTCATATTCATGTTCATATTTAAAGTTTCAAAGGTTTATTCACACACACACACATGAACTCGCTCACCTTTTGTTGATGTTTTCAAAATACATGTATTTCAGGAAATTTGTAGTGGATCTGGCGGGCGTTGGATGTTCAAGCTGCGTAAGAATAAAAGATGTCATCCATGGTCTTAGGGTTTGGACAATGTGTCTTATTCTTGGACGAGACACGTATTCCGAATCCTGGTTTACTTAATGTCATTGGTCGAGTCTTTGTGAACTTTCAAACAAGTTGCATGGTTGTACTCGTATTTGAATTTTTATGTTTTAAGACAATGTTGTCATGTTTTTAAACTAAATTTATGGATGAACATCTATGGTTTTAATCATATAGTGTTGTTATGATTGAATGCAATGGTATTAAGAAAGTCACAACATAATCACGCTTTCGCAATATTCAGGGTGTGACACAATGAGGTTAATCCTCCATACTTGACTTACATGACAATCTATGATACTCTTGATAGACTTAGTTGTAGGATTATTCTATAACTATACATATATGTATATATATATAGTGGAGGGTTCAAATGAGAAGAAATTTTTTGTAAGAATAAAAAAGAACAATCTTCAACCAATAAGAATGATTCTTTTTACTTCATTTAATTTTTGTCTTTAATATAGGTGTAAGGGTATATTGGTAAAACTAGATAGATCATTAATTGTTAGTCTTCCTTTTTAATAGCTAACTAAATTAAAATTGTAACTTATTTTCAAAAAAAATATTATATATTTTTTCAAAGAAGAAAAAAATTATTTTAAAGTGTAGGATAAAGTATGAGGTGTGTAGGATGAATTACGAGTTGTGTAGGATAAATTTTAGTATGCGTAGGATAAATTTCAAAAACGTGTAGGATAAATTTTGATGTGTCTAGGCAAAAATTTTAGTGTGTAGGATGATTGTCTTTATGACTAATTAATTAGTCAAAAACAATAATAAATGAGATAAGAAATAAACTATTTAATATTTTACAATTGTACCCTTTGTTCTTTTTCTTCTCAGTTTAATTTTTTTCTCAAATGAACCTCCCCCTATATATATATATATATACTTACATAGCTGAACTCATGATGAAAATCGGATTATGATTATTTGTCATGAACCTAGGCTACTTTATCTATGATTCTAAGTCTCTCGTTTTTTATTCTAATGGGCAAACTAGGACCCATGAAATCACATACAACTTAGTGTCGAAACAAGTACTTAGACTAGATATACTTTTATGCATACATACTTTTTGTACTTTAAATTTCAATCCGAATCCTCCGTTAACATTCTGAATACTCACACACCTTCGTTTACCCCATGTAGGGTAACCTCGGTGTTTCCATCCTCCAACTCTCCAACTCTTCACGGGATTAACAAAGGAAGCTTTGCAAAACCATGAGTACACTCGAACGCCTTTTTTACGTTTTACACTTTTGGGTGCAATATGTTTACATTATTCAAATACATGCAATCACACTTATACTTTATACAAACACAAACAATCCATCATACATGCTTAAATACGTGATACTTGATTTGTATTATTGGGTTATTCTTATGTGATTCGCTTGTCATTAACTTCGTACGGGCCTCCCCTTAACATGTATAGCACTATAGGAGTAACGCACCGCCCGTAGTCTTGTGGTCATGTTAAGTCTTATTTATGTGGTAATCAGAGGATTGACTTGTTAAATTGCATGCCATGATACATTAATCTAGTTAACTATTTTTACCATGTGGATTTGTTTAAACTGTTTTTATATACCTATGCTATTATTAAACTTGTGTACTCGCCAATACCTTGTGTGTTGAACTATACTTTAAAACATGTTGCAGGTTGATGGTGTTGACATTGATGAAATCTAGTAGGGAAGACTTAGAAACGCATTTAGAAATACTAGATTTTGTTATCGTATTATTGTTGAACTTTGTTGTACTTTGAATTTCCAATGTTGTAGTTTAATTTCTTTTGATGTACTTGACAATTATTATCTATGAATGAAATCGGTTTTGAATTAAATATTGTCGCTATAGTGTTAGGAAATCTCGACTAATCTCGTTCAACTCACTCCGATGTTTCCGCCATCGGTTGGGGTGTGAGATATTCCTCCATTATCCACCTTTAGAGTGTGTGTAGTAGTCTCAGGATCCAAGATTGATCGTAAGTGTTCTTGTCAAACAAAGGCCATGCTTGGCTAATCTCTTACATCACTTTGTGAAGATAAATCTTTTATGTATTACTTTTGATTTCCAAGCTTTGGCTACTTTTTATTTAGATATGTATTAATAACTTTAAGAAATAGTTTTTTTATATTGAAGGTGAACTTTACTCTATCATTTCTTCATGTTTTGTTGATTCACTCATCCGTGTCTTTACGGTCTATATAAAGACAGTTAACTGCCTGGAAGGGGGTTTGGGTAAACTTCTTGCCTCGTTCAGTGTATAGATCATGTGAGGACTTGATTCAAGCTTATTAGGACTTCTCTTAAGGCAGATAGCATCAACTCGAGGGAAGTAAGAACGGCTTGAATCCCTTGTAAATAACCTACTATTAAAACTTTAACCCGGCTTTGTGAGACTGTAATCCTGCTGACTCAGACCAATATGGGTGAGGGTAGCGTTGCCTCCAAAAGAGGGACATGCCACAATAACTAAGATAATCACTTAAAAAGCCCAAAATGTGGAAATCATCAAAGGATACGTAAAAGAGGAGTCGGAACCAAGTGATTCTATCTTGTTTATTGTTTCTATTAATATTTTATCTTCTTTTCATTTTTATTTTCTAACATCCCTTTTTCAAAATTTTGGTTAGATTAGACGTTGATGATATTCCGGTATTAAAAGTTGTTATGTCCTTGGACGACCTAGGTATCTTACCATCACTATACTACGCCAACGATGGGTGCACTCGCCCTATCATGTTGTAGAGACTGATTGTATTGTATCGTGTTTTAAAAATTTAAAGCTTGATAAATGAGTAAAAAAGTGCTAAAGAAATACAAAAAATTATAACACGCTCGCACCACGTCATGTTTTTGGCGCCGTTGCTTAGGACACAAGGATTTTAAGAAAGTTTAAAATAGACGGCCTAATCATTTTCTCTTCTTTGTTTTTCTTTCTAGGTTTTTTTCTTCCTTTTCTGCATTTCTTTACTTTCTGCAGGTTCATCTAGGGCCATGGCTAATCAAACATGGGTTGTGCCTCAGCATAAAACTCTGTTTTCTGCCAGACAGAAGCTGCAGTACGGGGTCGTGTAACACCCACACGGGGCCATGTTTTTCTCCAGTTTCAAAAAAAAAGAATCGATTGATCCCGATGGTTAAAACCTCGTCTAATAAATGTGGATGTTAATGATTATTTTTACCCCCGCCACTCTTACGGTGAATGGTGCCAATTATGTGATGGCGTCCATCAAGATTTAGAATGTTCGATTCTAAATTTTTGTCCCCCACTACATAAAAGATGGGCGGGAATAAAAACAATAACTACCATCCACCTGAATGCCATCAACCCTCTTTCCTAGAAGACATAACTTCGGATGATCTATGTCAAATAGAAAAGAGAATTCTCCAAAAACTCAAAAAAATAGAATCCATGATGAATGCGATATTCAACAAAGGATAATCAAGAAGGAAAAGAATCGAAAAACAATTTGATGGAACCACATTCAGGAAAAGACAATACCAAGGCCATCACATGTGCCTCAACCCCTTGTGAAAACGAAGGCAATAGTCGTCCTTATATCGACCACGCAATGATGGACATCTCGCCGACTTGTCATTCTCACACCAATGACCCTATAGACAAGAGCGAGTCGACTCACACCTTCTTTAAAGATAGCCCGGTAAAGGAAAATTAAGGTTTGTTCCGCCCAGCTAATTATAGCTTAGGTTTCTTCCTTTCCGACAACCTCTTGCGTTTTCATATTTCTCACAAGAACATAAGGTACATTCGGCACTTCGGTGTTGTCCCAACCAGTAAGGAATCTCCTGATATTAACTCATAAAATAAGATTCCTTAGAAATCAGACAAAACTTCATAATCCTGGATGAACACGGGGCCGTGCTCCTTCTACTCTCTGTCCCATGAGGTGTGTTAGACTAGACACGGGGTCGTGCCTACCGTTCTAGTTACACATGGGGTCGTGCCTCCCTTGGCATGGGTCGTGCTCACTAACACACAACATTCCCTGGCTTGTTATAGAAGGCACGTGGCCGTGCCTCCCAGACACGGGGTTGTGCTTACGTACTGTCACTTTCTATAAAGTTAGCCATGAGCATAATGTTTGGAATCACCCCAAAAACAAAGATCCTTTTTCACACATACCCGAAAAGGTTTGTTCTTAAATGGTTTCCTTAATCCTTCTTGTCTTTGCGACTTTTGTTCATGTTCTTCTTTTCCAACCTCCAACAAACTCCATTAGAACTTGAAGCTTCAAGCTTCAAAGCTTCAATTGTTGGAGTAAATACATGATTTTCAACCCAAAATATCAAACTAATGTTTTACAACACAGTTTTAAGTTATTCACGATCAGAAATGTCAAAAACCAAAAGGTTTAACTTAAAAAAAGATCTCATGGGTTAAAAATCATAACAATTGAAGAAACACGGGGTCGTGCCTACTAGGCATGGGTCCGTGTGACCTCCCTGCATGTTCAACTTCAAATGGTTTGTCTTATTTTACTTAGCATGTCGAGCGAACAAAGTGGAACTTCATCAACCAGCTCCCGCAATAGTAGGAGAGGAATGAGACTTTCACTCGAGGCGACTCTTGTTCGCTATGTTTGCGCACCACGGGAATCAATCGATGAAATGACCTCGGTGGAGGAAGTCCTCATTGACCGAGTGAACTACCTTACGTTGGCCCTTGAGAGTAGCTTCAGGGAAATCAACCTTTTGCACCAAAGGTTGAATATTCTGGTACTCCCCCCTATGGATCTGATTTTCCCTCAAAAAGATTGGAACCTAGCCCTAGAGGTCATAAACACGACCGGGTGGGATAAAGTCCTAGTGGAACCTTCCATTGACGCCTTCCATGAGGTTCTAGTAGTCGCCGCCCCCACCCCCAAGAGAACATCAATGATGAGCCCTTCATCTTCCTCCCAAGGGAGATTGAAGAAATGCTCAATGACATATAAGGGATCACACCCAAACATAGCTCTAAGCTCGTATCACCCGAAAATTAGTTTCGGGTTTTTGTTGTTCTTTCATTGTGCAATTTAGGGAGAGCTATTGTAGTTTAAATCTTTTATCTTATGGGTATCTACTAGGAACTATCTCTTATGATTTAACTTTAGTTTGTAATTTTCATTTTTCCTAGTTTGTAATCAGTTAGTGGAAAAATTTTAATGGAATGTCATTAGAAATTTGGTGTTTAAACTTGTAGAATGGTTTGGCAAGATGAAATAACGAAAGATGGTGTAAGACCCATACTTAAATCATATAAATAATGTTTATAAAAGTTTGAATTTTATATAAAACAAAATGCTAATTCCAAAACACCAAACATAATTTGAAAATATCTAAGACTTTATAAGTATTCAAAAGAACATTTCTATCATATAACAATGTTTAGATTAACCAAAACAACTAAACAAGTGCAGAAGCTTCGACTTTATTGTGTTCGGTTCTTGCACACGCTTGATCCCATCAGTATTCATCATAGCATTGATTTAATAACATTTAACAACCTTAAATGTTAGATATAATGTGTTGGAATGAGGTTTGGTAACATGTATAACTCAAAATAAAAGAAAACAAATTTTTTTTTAAACCCCGCCGTAAGCTACGGTACAAACACCGTAGCTTACCGTGCATAGAAGTTACCCGGGGCAGAATGGCTACACCGTAGCCTACGGGCTCCAGCCATAGGTTACGGCCTGGTCTGCAAGTTTATTTTCCTGTTTTTCCCTAAATACGAAAACGACCCTAACTTTTAACCCGTTTATCTGTTTACCTCTTGTTACTTCCTACATGATCGTAATTTGAATCTTAATCATTTGGACTCGAAATCGACCATCCGGATTAACAAAATTCTTAACTTATAAGCTTTCGGCTTAATATTTATTTACAAATTATTTGACCCATTTATGTTTTTAACAAACAAACTCTTTTGAGTATATTTAATCCACATGAACATCATAGTTATGAATGTTTCCTAATACTCGGGGTACTATCCACAGGATACATGCATCTGTTATCCGGTATGTGTTTTAATTATTCGATCCATTCAACCACAATTAGTTGAACTTTATTAGCACAATTTCCATATGCGAAATTGTTTACCTTTTAGTCGTAACTCACAATCTGAGTCTTTTGACTTTTAGTCCACGTTCCGATTTCTCGGTTTACGAATATATTTGAAATACTACCCATTATCCGGGTATTATACCTAAGTCATTATTTATGCAACCATTCTGGTATGCATTAAGACTGCATTTTGACCCATTTGGTTAACCTAGCGAAATCCATCGCTTTTATACAACCAAACCTTTATCTTTCTATCATTTTAACTCGTTTGCATATTTTAGTGAAGTCCATCACTTTTAAGAAAACAAACTTTTCATAGATTTGTTATTTTGACCCGTTTGAATGTTTTAGTGAAATCTATCACTTTCAAACATTCAAACTTAATACCATTTTCTTATTTTGACCCATTTGAATGTTTTAGTGAAATCCATCATTGTCAAACATTCCAACTTATCTTTAGTTCATTGTTTTAATCTCCCGATTTGTTCATACGAAATACATTGTATATGTACAAACCAAATTTTACAACTATTTTATAATAATCAATCGTATGTTAATACAAATCAAATAAAGAAATTTTGCGAAACATAAAGCTACATACCTTAAAGCTTTCCCATGAGTCAAGTATCACTTCCAGATTGATTTCTCGACTTATCCTTCGAGTCGCCTATAGCATACAACCTGATTGTTTATTAAATTGCCTTAATAAGGATTATTATCGCCAAATTCATCAAGAATCATTTCATATGACTCTTTTCATGTTTATATTATGCTACCATAGAAAAAACACTCTCACTTAGGCAATTCATAGAACACCTTGCAAGCATGGATGTTATGTTATTTCTAATTATCACTAGTAAACATCATTTATCCATATTTTTATTTCATCAAGTCATTGTGTCCACTTATGACCTAATTAACATCAAATTTTTGGTTTATCATATCTCATGAGCATAAATTAATCACTAAAACTTATGCATTCCAACCTTTTTCACATAACCCATTTAACATAGCATGGCTTATCAATCAAACATTCAAATCTTAGTAATTGATCAAAACTTTCCATCAAGGTGTTGTTCCTATTCATACATATATCACAAATTTAGCTATGACACTTATAGTTCATACTTGATCATAATTTGTGATGTTCATCAAGTTTCATAACATCATCAAACATCAAAGTTTAATATACCTTATGATCTCCTTGCTTGGGTGATTACGAAATTCAGTTTCTGCACAAGATTTACACACTTTGAGCCCTCCAATTTGATGAATAATCGCTTTTTAGGGTTTGGGGAAGTTTTCCTCTTTTCTTTCCCTGTTTTAATCGACCAGACACACCTATGTGTGTGTGTTTGGTGTTTATTTTATTTTAAGTAAATTTAGTTTAAATGTTGACAAGTTTGGTCCCCAAGTTTATCCCTTGCTCTTATACATACAACTTGATGTTTTTAGGTGACTTAATTCTTATCACTAACTAGGTTATTTTCTTTAGCAAATATGTTATAATATATGCACATGTATACGTATATATATATATATATATACATACATACATGTATATATATATACATGTCTATATAATTGATATATTTTAGGGGTGTTACAAGTCCACCCCCTTAAAAGGGTTTCATCCCCGAAACTCGAATACGTACCGAATAAGGAAGGGTAGAGTCGTCTCATTTCTTCTTCAGACTCCCAATTGGTGTCCGATCCATTCAGAAGCTCCCATTTGACCTTCACTTGGTTTTTTCCTTGTTCCTTAAGCCTTTGACCTTTCGGTCAAGAATTGCTATAGGCTTTACCATATAATTTAGTTTATCGTCTACTTCAATGTCGTCGTAATGAACGTAGGCCGTTTCATCGGCCAAACACTTTCGGAGATGGGAAACATGGGACGTATTATCTATACCGCTTACTCTTCGGGTAATTCCAAACAGTATGCAACTTTGATAACTTTGTCAATTATTTTGAAAGGTCCAATAAACCTCTGACTCAACTTTCCTCTCTTTCTAAATCGGATGATCCCTTTTAACGGAGATACTTTAAGCATTACTTTATCACCAATTTGAAACTCAATAGGCCTCCACCTTCGATCCGCATAAGACTTTTGTCGATCTTGTGCCGCTTTTAAATGAGCCCGGACCACATCGATTTTCTCGTTAGTAACTCTAACTACATCCTTGTGGGCGAGTTCGCGAGGACCCACTTCACCCCAACACACTGGAGTTCGGCATTTCCTACCATAAAGAATTTCATACGGGGCCATTCCAATGCTTGAATGGTAGCTGTTGTTGTAAGAAAATTCGACCAACGGTAGGTAAACATCCCAACTACCGCCAAAGTCGATAATACACGCCCGGAGCATGTCTTCTAGTATTTGAATTGTTCACTTTCTTTGTCCGTCAGTTTGTGGGTGATATGCGGTGCTAATAAATAGCTTGGTACCCATTTGTTCTTGGAAGTCACGCCAGAAGGTTGAAGTGAAACGAGTATCTCTATCAGACACTATGCATACTGGCACCCCGTGGCGTGCTATGATCTCGTTCGTATACACCTACGACATCGTTTCAAAGGTATAAGTCTCACGAATAGGAATAAAATGAGCGCTCTTTGTCAATCTATCCACGACTACCCAAATGGCATAGAATCCACGAGCCGTCTTTGGTAGTTTGGTTTATAGGTCCATAGTAACTTGTTCCCATTTCCAAACCAGTATGTCTAGCGGTTGTAGCTTGCCATATGGATTTTGATGCTCTGTCTTTACTTGTAGAGAAGTTAGACATTTTTCAAAATACTTTGTTACATCGCTTTTCATCCCGGGCCACCAATAATTTTGTTTCAAGTCTCGATACATCTTGGTCGCCCCCGGGTGAATCGAATATCGCGATTTGTGTGCTTCATCAAGTAGGAGATCCTTAACACCACACGGGTTTGGAACCCATATTCTACCGAATCGGGTCTTCAACCCGTTATCACCATCGATTAAATTTTTTTAATTTTTGTATTATTCGTTTTTTTTTTCAGTTCTCTTCTTTTGCCACTTCAATTTGTGCCTCTCGGATTCTTTCCAGTAAACCCGAGGTTACTACCAGTTGCATCGATTGCACTCGAATGGGATTATATACTTCTTTTCGGCTTAGTGCATCTGCTACTACGTTTGCTTTTCCTATATGATAATGTATTTCACAATCATAATCCTTTACCGTTTCTAGCCAGCGCCTTTGCCTCATATTTAACTCCTTTTGGTCAAAGAACTATTTAAGGATTTTATGGTCGGTGAAAATAGTACATTTCACTACATACAAGTAATACCTCCAGATCTTTAAGGCGAAAACCACTTCCGCCAACTCAAGGTCACGAGTCGGGTATTTCTTTTCGTGAACTTTTAATTGTCTTGAGGCATATGCAATCACCTTTCCCCTTTTCCTTGAGTACTTGAAAGGCATTCTCTTGATCACTTCCCCAAATAAATTTCTCATCCTTGCGGGTCAACTTAGTCAAAGGCGACGTGATTTTGGAGAAATCTTGGATAAATCTCCTATAGTAACCCGCAATTCCTAAGAAACCTGTAACCTCCGATGGATTCTTTGGAGGTTTCCATTTCGATACCGTTTCTATTTTGGATGGGTCTACTAACACCCCTTCGGCACTTATGACATGCCCAAGAAATTGTACCTTGCATAGCCAAAAGGCACATTTCGAGAACTTTGCGTAAATTTTTTCTCGCCTAAGTGTTCCCAATACTTCACGCAAATGACTCACATGATCCGCCTTGCTTTTTGAATATATGAGAATATCATCGATGAATACTATCACCGACTTATCTAACGTTGGCTTGCAAACCCGGTTCATAAGATCCATGAAAGTCGCGAGTGCATTAGTTAACCCGAAAGACATTACAAGAAATTTGTAATGTCTGTAACGCGTACATAACGCTATTTTTGGTATATCTTCTTCTTTCACCTTCAACTGGTGATAGCCCAACCTTAAATCGATCTTCGAAAACCAGCTTGCGCCTTGCAACTGATAGAATAGATCATCGATTCTCGGAAGTGGGTATCGATTCTTTACCGTAAGTTTGTTTAACTACTGGTAATCGATACACATTCGCATGCTTCTATTCTTCTTCTTTACAAATAATATCGGCGCTCCCCAAGGAGAGACACTAGGTCGGATAAACCCCTTGTCGAGCAAATCTTGTAGTTGTGATAGTAATTCTTGAAGTACCGACGGTGCTAACCTGTACGGTGTCTTGGCCACCGGTTTCGCACCCAAAAATAATTCAATCCGAAATTCCACTTCATGCTCAGGTGGTATCCCTGGTAAGTCTTCCGAAAATATATCTTCAAACTCCCGTACAACAGGTACGTCCTCAATCTTTGGCGACTATTTTTCTGAATCACGTACGTAAGTCAAATACGCCTTACACCCGTGTTGAACGAGTTTACGGGCTTCTATCATCGAGCACACAATGGGGTTGCAACTCTTTTCCCCATAAATAATAACATGCCTTCCGCTCGAAGATGTTAATTCTATCTCCTTATGGAAGCATATTACTTTAACGTGGTGTCTAGATAACCAATCCACTCCGATTACCACTTGGAATTCTCCCATCGACATGGGTATCAAATCAACCAAGTATTCTTCATCATCAATACTCAATTTGCAATCCCAGCACATATCACAAACAATAGAACTTTTATTATTACCTATTTCTACTTCTAGAGGCATAGGCAATTTTGTTAATGTAAATATAGGGTGTTGAATAAATCTATGCGAAACAAAAGATCTATTTGCACCCGTATCAAATAAAATGCATGTAGGAATTGAATTTATGATAAATGTACCTGAAACCACATCGGGTTCAACCTTGGCCTCAGCCGCGGTTATGTGGAAGGATCTCACCTTTTATTTCGGGACTTCAGTATTTGTGTTAGTCGTTTCCTTTTTTCCAACCAACTTCGGGCACTCAGATTTCTTGTATCCTAGTTTATAACACTTGTTGCATACCGATACCTTGCCGGGGTAATTTGAAGCCCCCAGTCCCACTTTTCCGCATGTAGCGCACGGTTTGTTCTTGAAATAACATTCGCCCCGATGGGCCTAGGCGATCCATCTTTCACGCTTCCCTTCTTTGGAAACTCGTTCCCTTTTTGTTTTTGTGTAGGGCTTGGATTTGCATCCAATGCCCTTCTTTCACCCCTTTTAATCTGTTTCTTGAGTTTGATCTCCCTTTCTCGTGCGATATTTACAATCTACGTGAGATGTTCGTATTTTTAGGGAGTCATAAACTCCCAGTATTCTGCACTCAACATGTTATAATAATAATAATAATAAATCTTTTGTTCTTTCATCTGCACCAACTCGTCACGGAACCTTAGCTTGTCGAGGAACACCCCCGTGATCTGGTCAATCGATTCGCCTTTTTGTCTTAGTTGGATTAATTCTTCCTTGATTTTGTTGATCACGGATTTTGGGCTATGATGTTTAAGGAATGGTACCTTAAACTCCTCCCAAGTCATAGTTCTTGTGGTCTCGATTCCTTGTTCGTTCTTAAGATTGTCCCACTAATCTTTCGCTTGACCCATCAGTTGACAGGTTCCGTAAGCTACGAAATCGGTTGCATCATAGTGAGTTCTTTTAAAGACTCCTTCTATATCACTTACCCATCGTTGACAAATTATTGGATCCACTTCACTGTTGTAATCGGGGGTTTACATGCCATAAACTTGTTGTAAGGGCATGCCTTCCCTTTAGCCTTGTCTTTATCTTGTACCAGGATTTCCTCCAATTCGTTTATCTTTTCTTCTACAACTGATAGAATTGTGGTTTGCGGTCTATCCAAAAACTGAGGTAGACTAGCCTCCAAAGCTTTTCTGACTTCCTCGGAAATCTTTTCTTGCATCTCCTCAGTCATGAGGGATACCGTATTATCAACAGTTCCGGTAGACATCTCTTTTAACTGAAATGTCCACAACAATTTGGTAAATAACTTATTGATCATTTCCATATCACTATATGGAATTTATATTCATCACATTGTATTACATGTGATGTATCATTCTTTTTCGGTTTGATCAAGTATATAACTTGCTTCAACTGTTTATACTTGGTGTATTTCCCGGGATCGAGTGTGTTAATACACTCCTCCCATACACTTTAAATCGTTTTCTTCTATAATGCTTTCATTTGAAACTTATTTATAACTAATTCTTACCGGATGTCTTGATCCTTGAACCGAACACATTTCGTCTTTAACCTTAGGCTCTGATTGCCAACTTGTAAGACCCATACTTAAATCATATAAATAATGTTTATAAAAGTTTGCATTTTATATAAAACAAAATGCTAATTCTAAACACCAAACATAATTTGAAAATATCTAAGACTTCATAAGTATTCAAAAGAATTTCTATGACATAACTAGGGGTGTTCATGAGCCGATCCGATCCGAACGAGAGTCTGCTCGTGCTCGGATTGAATTACAACCGATCTGATCCGATCAGATCAAATTTGCAAAACCGAGCACAAAAGTGATGCTCTTGCTCGGATTAAATTTGAATCGAGCGGATCGTTTTCGCTCGGTTTTATAAGAAGACATTCTACAAAATAAAAGAAAAAAAACAACATTCTTAAATTTTTATCACCAATTTAGAGTACACTGTACAAAAACTGTAAAAAAAAAAAGCCATCTTTTAACTAGAGTCATCAAAATAACATCCTTCATTACAACATGTATAACCTGTGTACACTGTACACAACTGTATAACCCGTTTATAGGTTATCAAAACACAAAATCGACCCATATAATTATAATTTCCTTCAAGACTATTCAGAATCATATACTATATTGGAAAGTATGTGAAGCAAAACTCTTTATTTCAAAACATAAATTCGATCCATATAAGAAAACTGACCTTTACTTGAAGATTCAAATTGGGGATGAAGATGTAGGGGAGTCGCTGGAGGTAGGACAATCGCCGGAGCTAGGTAAGTTGCCGGAGCTAGGGCAGTGTGTGCAACTAAGCGTGACTGCGTGAGTGTGTGCAATTGAGCGTCTGAGCGTGAGTGTGTGACTGCGCTGTGTGCGGCTTGGAACAATGGGGAAGGAGAATTAGGAATTAGATTTAGGGTAAGGAATGAGCTAAGTATGAATGGGCTAAGTATGATTGGGCATTGTATTTTTATGGGCTACTTGTGCTTATATTAATTATATATATACTAATTATTTAATAAAAATAATTCGAGCGAAACCGAGCGATCGACGAGCGAGCGGACCTTTCCTCATGCTTGGCTCGTTTTCAAATCGAACTGAGCCGAGCGGCTAATTTACAAACTGAGCGTGAATTAGGGGTGTACTAAAAACTGAATTAACCGAACCATAACCGAATTAACTGACAAAACCGATCCAAATAAAAAACTGGTGGGTCGGTTAATGGTTTTTTTTTTAAAATCGAAAGTAGCGGGTCGATTATGGTTATCATTTTTTCCATACCCACTATAACCGAACCGAACCGACATGTAATAAATCTTTGTAGGATTTAGGACTTTTCATCATATTTTTAACATTTGACATTTTTTACTCAAGATTTTTAGTACTTATGGGTTTTTCATATCATTTTGTGGTTTTGGTTGAATATTTTTTTGAATTTATGAAATGTATCATATCACTTTATTTGAATATTCGATAATAATTGGTATTAATATTATACATTATATGTATTTTTTAATACTATGTAATATACTAATATATATAAATATGCAACAACAATTTATTCCATGTTAAAAAAATTAAGCTATTTTTAGCTAAGCTAAATACACGGTTAACCACCCATAACCGACCCGCTATAACCATTAAAACCGAATAACCATAACCACCATAACTGATCGATTATGGTTATGGTTATCCAATAACCGACATCACGGTTATGGTTATGGTTTTTGGTCAAAACCGACCCATGCACACCCCTAGCGTGAATCGAACAAACATTTTTCGGGCATTTTTCGAGCGATCGTCGAGAAGTTTGAACAGCCCTGCACATAACAATGTTTAGATTAACAAAAACAACAAGAAGTGCGGAAGCTTCGACTTTATTGTGTTCGGTTCTTGCACGCGCTTGATCCCATCCGTATTCATCATAACATTGACCTAATAACATTTAACAACCTTAAATGTTAGATATAATGTCTTGGAATGATGTTTGGTAACATGTATAACTCAAAATAAAAGAAAACATTTTTTTAAACCCTGCCGTAAGCTACGGTACATGCATCGTAGCTTACGGTGTATAGAAGTCACTCGGGGCAGAATGGCTACACCGTAGCCTACGGCCTCCAGCCGTAGGTTTCGGCCTGGGCTGCAAGTTTATTTTCCTGTTTGCCCTTAATACGAAAACGACCATAACTTTTTACCCGTTTATTCGTTTAACCTCCCGTTTCTTCTTACATGAACGTAGTTTGATCCTTTATCATTTGGACTCGAAATCCACCATCCGGATTAAAAAAAATTCTTAACTAAAAAGCTTTCAGCTTAATATTTATTTATGAATTATTTGACCCGTTTATGTTTTTAGCAAACAAACTCTTTTGATTACATTTAATCCACATGAACATCATAGCTATGAATGTTTCCCAATACTCGGGGTACTATCCACGGGATTTATGCATCCGTTATCTGGTACGTTTTAATTATTCGACTCCTTCAACCACAAGTAGTTGAACTTTATTACACAATTTCCATATGAGAAATTGTTCATCTTTTAGTCGTAACTCACAATCCGAGTCTTTTGACTTTTAGTCCGCATTCTCGTTTCTTGGTTTACGCACATATTCGAAATCCTAACCATATCTGGGTATTATACTGAAGTCATTATTTATGCAACCATTTCGGTATGCGTTAAGACTTCATTTAGACCCGTTTGGTTAACCTAGCGAAATCCATTGCTTTTATACAACCAAACCTCTATCTTTCTATCATTTTAACCCGTTTGCATGTTTTACTCAAGTCCATCACGTTCAAGCAAACAAACTTTTCATAGATTCGTTATTTTGACATGTTTGAATGTTTTAGTGGAATTCATCACTTTCAAACATTCAAACTTAATACCAATTTCTTATGTTGACCTGTTTGAAAGTTCTAGTGAAATCCATCACTTTCAAACATTCGAACTTATCATTAGTTTGTTATTTTAATCTCCCGGTTCGTTCATATGAAATACATCGTATATGTACAAACCAAATTTTACAACTATTTTATAATAATCGATCGTATATTAATACAAATCAAATAAAGAAATTCTACAAAGCATAAAGCTACGTACCTTAAACCTTTCCCTTGAGTCGAGTATCGCTTCCAGGTTGATTTCCCGAATTATCCTTCGAGTCGCCTATAGCATACAACTCGATTGTTTATTAAATTGCCATAATATGGATTATTATATCCAAATTCATCAAGAATCATTTCATATGACTCTTTTCATGTTTATATTATGCTACCATAGGAAAAAAAAACTCTCACTTAGGCAATTCATCGAACACCTTGCAAGCATGGATTTTATGTTGTTTCTGATTATCACTAGTTAACATCATTTATCCATATTTTTATTTCAACAGGTCATTATGTCCACTTATGACCTAATTAACATCAAATTTTGGTTTATCATATCTCATGAGCATAAATTAATCACTAAAATTATGCATTCCAAACTTTTTCACATAACCCATTTAACATAACATGGCTTATCAATCAAACATTCAAACCTTAGTAATTTATCAGAAATTTCCATCAGGGTGTTGTTCCTAATCATACATATATCAAAAATTCAGCTATGACATCAACAAATTTGTGATGTTCATCAAGTTTCATAACATCATCAAACATCAAAGTTTAACATATTATCAATCAAACATTCAAACCTTAGTAATTGATCAGAAATTTTCATCAGGGTGTTGTTCCTAATCATACATATATCACATATATCACAAATTCAGCTATGACATCAACAAATTTGTGATGTTCATCAAGTTTCATAACATCATCAAACATCAAAGTTTAATATACCTTATGATCTCCTTGCATGGATGATCACAAAATTCAGTTTCTGCACAAGATTTACACACTTTGAGCCCTCTAATTTGTTGAATAATTGCTTTTTAGGGTTTGGGGAACTTTTCCCCTTTTCTTTCCCTGTTTTGATCGACCAGATACACCTATGTATGTGTGTTTGGTGTTTATTTTTATTTTAAGTAAATTTCGTTTAAATGTTGACAAGTTTGGTCCCCCAAGTTTATCCCTTGCTCTTATACATACAACTTGATGTATTTTAGGTGACTTAATTCTTGTCACTAACTAGGTTATCTTCTTTAGAAAATATGTAATAATATATGCACATGTATACGTATATATGTATCTATATGTATATACATACATGTATATATATACATGTCTATATAATTGATATATTTTTGGGGTGTTACAGATGGGATCCCCATGCACGTAAACATAAGTCCTCTGCCTTGAAAACTTCATTACAGTAAGTTCAGCACGGGGCCGGGTGAGGTAAGCACGTCCCCGTGCCTCCTCACTACTGAAACAAAATTAGCCATTGGACCTTTCACATGGGTTGTACCTCCTAGGCACGGGCCCGTGCCCACCTGCTAATAGTTTTTCAAAATTCAATGTTATTAGCACTTTGACACGGGGTCATGCCCCCTAGCACGCCCCCATGCCCAAAGCCCAGTTCTTAAAAAAAAATTTGTTGTTTTAACTCACCTTTACACATTTAATCCATTTTTGGACACTTTGAGAACAATGTGCAATTTAATTGTGTGTGTGTGTGTGGGGGGGGGGGGGGGGGCTAGAATCTTTTGTCCTAAACAAGCCTTACACAAAACTCAACTTGGAATGGCTAAACACCCCAAATCTTTTCCAAAAATTTTTTTAATTTTCTTTGTCATATCTTGGTTTTAGTTAGAAAACCAAACAGTAAAAATTTTATTTTTACTAATTTATAACTGATAGCACCGTGATAAAAAGAACCATATAAGATAAATTTATAAAGGGCATGACCATCTTTTTTTAAAATTCGATTGTATATACACTTTCACACTTTTTTTAATCATTTTCCCACAAATAGTGAGTTTTGAGCCTTGAACTAGCATACAATACTATATCAACCTCACAAAATTTCCGTTACCCATTCCTAAAAGGCACACTAAGAAACCCTAATTGGAACCCCCAAGTAGTACGGTGCGACTCAAAACAGAAAACCGGATGAAACTAGCAACAAGCCCCCTAATACTCAAGGGGGGATCCCCTAATTCTTCTGTGACTCGCGAAACAAATTATGGACACGTAGAATTCAACCTCGGCACATTTCCAGGCTATACTCGACACAAGGCTAGCCTAGGCTAGATGGCCTAGCCCCGCGACACGCGCCAAGGACGGCTGAGCCGTGCGTGACACGTGGGCCAGTTCAAAACTGGCTATAAAGCCAAGGGTCTAGGACTTGATCAGATTTCACATTACGACGTAAAATTTCGCTCATTTCGTTGATCTTTCTCTGTTTCTTTCAAATTACAATCGAAAACTTGAAGTTCTGCAGCGATATCAGGGTAATAACTCGATCACTGCTACGGTACTATATCCGATCGCTTAAAACTGATCCGATGGATGTTTAAGTGCTGCCGATACTCGGCTATACTTTGGCATTCGTAGTGAGGGTTTCGATCTCGCGATTATCGTAAATGTTGTATTAAGTTACTAACCTAATTCGTTTGCATTGTATATTTAATTAGGTTTACCAGCTTAACCAGTAGGCAAGCTTTGACAGTTTAAACCTGCAATGTGAGTCATTCTATTTAATCAACTTGCTTTCAAAACCCTACTTGTTTTCAAAGTTGTAATTACAGTGATTAAGTCTTTGTAATCTACAATTACTGCCGGTATGTCAGGTTTTGTATACACTACTTGATAAACTTCACCATTGGACATCGGGTTAGCCAATGTGTGATATGACTATAGTCACAGATCCGGTCAAGTGACAAATACCGATTTGGGGTAATTGGTTGATATAAACATTGTAATAGCTCTTAATACTCTATATTATAACAATGTGTCTTTTGTACAAATTGAATGCACTCGCCAGTATTTTCGCTGATCAAATTGTTTTAAAACATGTTTCAGGTAATTTACTGTGAATAAAGGAAAAGTGTTGCGAAGCACTTCAGCTTAAATAAAGTGGTTCATTAAATTAGAAATAAAACATGTTTTCTGTAATTTAAGGATTTCCCTAATGAAATTCCTTTTCTGTAAACACGGGGTTTACCCCACCGTTATTAGATAAAATAATTCGGTGTTTTTCAAAACTCTGATATTATTCTTCCTAACACCCGGCCCAAATGAAATTTCCTCTGCAATTTAATAACCATCAGTACCACGGGTTTTCTGTCTCGCGGCGCCTGAACCGGGGTACGGGTCGGGGCCTTGACAGAAAAGGTGGTATCAGAGCCACTGGTTTAAGCTAATTAAGTATTTTGAAAATACATAATTTAATAGTCAGGGATTTGATGCTTCTGTGAAATTTATTTGTAATAACTAATATTTAATTTTGGAATTTTGTGTTTCATTATTTGTGACTAACAGTATGAATGAGTTATCGGAGGCTATTCAAAACTTCTCCATAAATCCTATGAATATGGAGACCACTGAAAATCAGGCGGGGTACCAAGCCGAGCCTGATGAACCAATTGTATTCCAAGCCCAGGAGAAACCAAAGCCAAAGAAAAGAAGGAGAATTCTGGACTGGAAAAGGGGAAGAAAGAAGAAACCCGCAGCCCAAAAGGTCAAGAAAACAGTGGAACCAAAAGGAAAAGAGGTTTTGGGAGAAAGCTCTAATCAGGCCCCAGCATTCCCACCATGGGAAGAATCAGACAGAAAGCTAGCAAACTGCGATTTGTATGGTCCAGTTGATGAAAACCTCGTGAATACTGCCGTCCAAGCTGAACTACCTATAAACCTTGAACCCGCCATTCCTGCTCCTGTCGTTAACCTACAGCCACTTCCTGATCAAATTGAGGAGTGGTGGACGAATGATTGGCAATTCCAAAATCTGATGAACAATCCCAACCCATACTACCCACAATTTGAACCTGCTCCTGCCACCTTTCCACCTATGAACCCAGAAAATGTTGCTGAGCTGCGCCATTACGGCAAAGAATTGGTGGACGCGGGAAACAGAATCTAAACAGTGGGTGAAAGTCTCGTCTAGAAATAAGACGAGTGGGAGTTCCACTTCTGAGGCGGGCTAACAATAGCATAGGTGTTTGTATAATATTAATATGTTGAATATATATATATATATATTGGGGGGGGATCATGAGAAAACTACATCTAAATGAGAAAATTAGAAAACTAACTAAAAAAATCCTAAAAAAAAGCTAAAAACATACCAAAAAATTTTTTTTTACAATTTTTTATAAAAAAATCACTATTTTTTATATATAAAAATATATTTTCAAAAAAAAAAAAGAAAAAATTGTCGTACTGCACATGTGCATTATATTTGTATTAGTGCACATGTGCAATACAACAATTTTTTTTAATTTTTTTCCATGCATAAAAACTAGCGATTTTTTTATAAAAAATTGTAAAAAAAAAATTTGGTGTGTTTTTTAGGTTTTTTTAGTTAGTTTTTTGGTTTTCTCATTTAAACTAGTTTTCTCATGATTCATCCCCATATATATATATATATATATATATATATCACCTACTAAATAAATAAAATATCTGTAAATATGTGGTTGTGTACGGATGCATCTATATATATATATATATATATATATATAAATCTAAACGTCGCAATGATCGACAATTTTGGGTATACGTGTTAACTTAGTTTATATTATGATTACAATGTTTGTTTATTTGCTATCTATATTGTGATATTAATCGATGTATTATGTCTGTAATTCAGATGTCAAACGAAGTTAATCAATCGGGTCAGAACAACCAGGAAAATTCCCTAAATAGAGAAGATATAGAAAATATAGTTGCTCAGGGCATAGCCAATGCTATCCCAGCAATCATAGCAGCTGTTAAAAACTCGGTCGAACCTTCCAAAGCTGACAATAGCAAACGCACCCCTGATGATAATTTCAGTTATAGCGTAAATGGAGGCAATGATAATATTATCAAAGCCCTATTACCTAAAAAGATGAAAGTAATAACAATAGGTTGTACTTATAAGGGGTTTCTAGCCTGCAAACCAACTGAATTCGCGGGCAGTGAAGGAGCTCCTACTACCCTACGATGGCTAGAAAAGACAGAAGTTGTTATCAAAATAAGTAAGTGTTCAGAGGAAGACAAAGTAATGTATGCTTCCAATCTCTTCAAGGAGGAGGCATTAGAATGGTGGAACACTGTCCTACAAGCAAAAGGAAGCAACATGGCTTATGCTATGAGTTGGGAAGGATTTAGGGAAATAATTGAAAGGAAGTTCTGTCCTTCCTATGAAAAAGAACAAATGGCAAATCAGTTCTTGAACCATAGAATGGTGGATATTAAGTGTCGTGAGTATACGTCAAAATTCTTCGAGTATGCAAGAATAGTACCGACTCTGGCTTCGCAAGAACCTGTACTTATTTCTCGCTATATTTGGGGATTGATTAGCAAAATCCGCGATATAGTCAAGGCTGCTAGACCTCGGACTATCGACGACACTGTCGAATTGGCCAATACCTTGACTGACGGATTAGTTCGTATGAGGGATGCGAATAGGAAGAAGGATTTGGCTCAAAAGATTACCCAAGGTTTGTGCTCGGGTAATAATAATAATAATAACAAGAAGAAGGGAGTCAGGCAGTCTTCTGCTCTGCCTTTTTGTAGAACCTGTAAAAGGAAGCATTTTGGAAAATGTAAGGAGTACTGCAATTTTCGCAAAATACTGGGGCACCGAGAGGAAGATTGTAGGAAGAAATCTACGATCTGCTTCAATTGCGGGGAGGCAGGGCATTTTGAGCCAAATTTCCCTAAATTCACCAAGACACCTGACAATAAAGCTAAAGCGGCCGACGGAACTAACAAGAAGAACGTAAGGGCATTTCAACTAACAACGCAAGAGGCAGCTATGATTCCCAACGTAATCGCCGGTACGTTCCTTATCCATGACGTTTATGCAAAAGTATTATTTGGCTCTGGTGCAAACCAAAGTTTTATAAATACTGCATTTTCCTAAGCTCTTAATCATCCTTTAACCAAACTTAGTCAAGCTTGTAAGGTAGAAACGGTTGAAGGAAACCCTATTGCTATACGTGAAGTACTTCAAGAAGGAAAAATAACATTGTTAGGACATAAGTTCTCTGCAAACCTTCTACCTATGAATTTAGCAGGATTCGACATAGTATTAGGAATGGATTGGTTAGTAGCTAACCATGCATGAATTCTATGTGATCAGAATTCTGTAGAGGTTTGTGCACCGATAGGAGAGATGATCCTAATAAAAGGAAATAAACCGAGAAAGCCAATGAAATTCATCTCAGTTGAAAGCCGCTAGTTACGTACGGAAGCAAGGTGTAGTGTATATGATTTCAATAACCATTAACACTAAAGGCAAGGAACTTAAGGAAATTCTGGTAGTATCATAATACCCTGATATATTTCCAGAAGATCTACCTGGATTATCACCAGATAGGGAAGTAGAATTTAGAATTCATCTAGTACCGGGAACTGCTCCAATTGCTAAGGCACCTTATCGTTTAGCACCAACGGAGATGTTAGAACTGAAAAAGCAATTAGATGAATTGTTAGGAAAAGGATTTATACAACCAAGTTCATCTCCTTGGAGAGCACCTGTGTTGTTCGTGAAAAAGAAAGATGGGTCAATGTGAATGTGTATCGATTATAGAGAATAAAATACGGTTACCATTAAGAATCGATAGCCACTACCTAGAATTGATGATCTCTTTGATCAACTTCAGGGAGCTAGGTATTTCTTTAAGATAGATTTGCGCTCTGGATACTATCAACTGAAAGTACAGGAAGAGGACATTCCTAAGACTGCTTTCAGAACTAGGTATGGTCACTACGAGTTTACAGTCATGCCATTCGGATTAACAAATGCTCCTGCAATATTTATGGACATGATGAATAGGATATGTAAACCGTATTTGGATAAATTTGTAATTTTCTTTATTGACGATATACTTATTTATTCCAAAAGCAAGGATGAGCTCTGTGAGCACTTGCATGTACACTTAACCCTGTTAAGGAAAGAAAAGCTTTATGCTAAATTTTCTAAGTGTGAATTTTGGTTACAAGAAGTGCAATTCCTAGGACACATGGTCTATCATGAAGGAATTCACGTAGATCCTTCAAAGATAGAAGCTATCACAAACTGGAAAGTCCCTAAGTCAGCTACAGAAGTCTGAAGTTTTCTATGTCTAGCTGGATACTATAGACTTTTTATCCAAGACTTCTCCAAGATAGCTGTCCATTTACTAAGTTAACATGTAAAATGGTTAAGTTTGAATGGGGACCTAAGCAAGAAGAAGCCTTCAGAATCTTGAAGCAAAGATTAACAAATACACCAATTCTTGCATTACCAGAAGGAACAGAAGATTTTGTAGTTTACTGTGACGCTTCTAAGATAGGATTGGGATGCCTATTGATGCAACGTAAGAAAGTGATCGCTTATGCATCACGGTAATTGAAAAAGCAAGAGGAAAATCACACAACTCATGACCTAGAATTAGGAGCAATAATTGTTACCCTTAAAATTTGGAGACATTATCTGTATGCTAGTAAGTTTACCATTTTTATAGATCATAAGAGTTTGAAATATATTTTTGGGCAAAAAGAATTTAACATGAGTCAAAGAAGGTGGATGGAAATCTTAAGTGATTACGACTGTGATATTCAATATCACGACGGAAAAGTAAATGTAGTAGCAGATGCCTTAAGGCGTAAGTATCATGAGAAGCAAAGACAAGTACGTGCTGTTAGGTTAAATCTGCAGTTAGATTTAATGGAACAACTGAAGAATATCCAGGAAACAACAATTAAGGATGATGCTGAAGGACTGAAAGGAAGAATAAAGGAATTAGAACAAGAAACTGATGGAATTTGGAGATTCTATAAGACAAGAATTTGGGTACCTATACAAGGAAATCTACGAGATAGAATATTAGAGGAAGCCCATAGATCTAGGTATATGATGCTTCCTGGTAGCAACAAGATGTATCAAGATTTGAGGAATAGTTTTTGTGGATAGGAATGAAAAAGGATATAACTAGTTACGTTTCTAAGTGTTTAACTTGTTCACAAGTTAAAGCGGAACATCAGAAACCTTTAGGATTACTTCAGCAGTTAGAAATGCCTGTATGGAAATGAGAATTAATAACAATGGATTTTGTTACTAAGTTACCCAAAACCAAAAAAAGGTAATGATTCAATTTGGGTGATTGTGGATCGATTAACCAAATCAGCTCATTTCATACCAATGAAGGAAACCTTTAAAATGGAACGACTAGCTAAGCTATATGTGGATGAAGTAGTATCATTACATGGAGTTCCACTCTGTATTGCGTCTGATAGAGATAGTCGTTTCACTTCAAATTTTTGGAAAAGTTTCCAACAAGCCATAGGGACGTAACTAAACTTAAATACAGCATACCACCCCCCAAACAGATGGACAAAGTGAAAGGACAATTCAAACTTTAGAAGACATGATGAGGGCGTGTGTTATAGATTTTGGTGGAAGTTGGGACGGCCATTTTCCATTAATAGAATTCTCCTATAACAACAGTTATCACACAAGCATTAATGCTGCTCCATTCGAAGCACTTTATGGATGAAAGTGCCAGACTCTAGTATGCTGGGCAGAAATAGGAGAAAGTCAATTATCAGGTCCCGCGATTGTGCAGGAAACCACCGACAAGATAACTTAAATCAAAGAAAGGTTAAAAACAGCACAAGATCGCCAAAAGAGTTATGTCGACCATCAACAAAAGTCGTTAGAATTTCAAGTTGGAGACAAAGTGCTATTAAAAGTTTCTCCTTGGAAAGGAGTAGTCGGATTCGGTAAGAAAGGAAAGTTAATTCCAATGTATGTCGGACCTTTTAAAGTTATCCAACAAATAGGACCAGTCGTTTATCAGTTACAACTACCCGAAGAATTAGCCATCGTACATGATGTATTTCATGTATGTAATCTTAAGAAATGTTCATCTGATGAATCACTGGTAGTGCCTCTTCAGGACATAGAGGTAAATGAAAAGTTAAAATTTGTTGAACGACCTCTGCAAATAGAAGATAGAAAGGTCAAAAACCTCAAACACAAGAGATTAATCCCGCTCAAAATAAAATGGGATTAAAAAAGAGGACCAAAATACACATGGGAACTGGAATCAGAAATGAAACGAAAGTATCCTTACCTATTTCAGTAAATATCGAGGACGAGATTTTAAACAAGGTGGGGAGGATGTAACAACCTCACAAAATTTCTGTTACCCATTCCTAAAAGGCACACTAAGAAACCCTAATTGGAACCCCCAAGTAGTATGGTGCGACTCGAAATGGAAAAACGGACGAAAATAGCAACAGGGCCCCACAACACTCAAGGGGGAGATCCCCTAATTCTTCTGCGACTCGCGAAACGAATTCTGGACATGTAGCATTCAAACTC